>JAVYIG010001847.1:0-105421 GCA_035222895.1 Strongylocentrotus droebachiensis
CTTTGACATAATACGTGCGGGGGCAAAATTGCTCAAAAGAGAATAAACAAGAATTCTTACAATATAAATCAATGGCCTTGGCTTTTGATATTGTGCGAAATTCCGTGATCATTCTATTTCTCCTCAAATAATGTGCCTTGGGAGTTAGGCCGACGAAATGATTGTGGTTCCCAGTATTGCACAATGACGGCATCTGCAACTGCACAAAGTTATATTGAAAAACAAGTTTGAATTCGCATTACAAGCTCAACGTGCACGTGTCTTTCACCTTACAAATGATAAAAGCCCAGCTGCTGGTTTTCGTCCGAGCCACGGGATATTCAACCCCCACCCCCCCCCCCAAAAAAACAAACAATTAAAAGCCAAGATCTGCCGAGCGTTGTGCCCTCTGATCCTGGTAACTTTCATGTTTTAAAGACGTGCAGATTGAACTTCTGATTCTTTTATTTATTTATTTATTTTTATTTTTTTTTTTTAATTCTCCCTTTCCTTACTAAAAAAAAAAATAAAAATAAAAAAAAATAAATAAAAACGTTGTAAGCAGTATTTCTCAGAAGCATCATTTTTTGGGCGGTTTACACCCCTTAAAATCCCCACGGAGGCTGAAATGGAGATCCTAGTATCAGGCACGTAGCCACGGTGGGCACGGGGGGCGCGGGGGGGGGGGGGGGGCACGTGCCCCCTATAATTTCCAAGATCGGTTGAACTTTTTTTGACCTCGATCGATTACAAGTCATGTATGTGCCCCCAAAACATCGAACTCTGGCTACGTGCCTGCCTAGTATTCACCCGATTCAGTTCAGTTCAGTTCAGTTTATTGAATTCCATCTTTAAAAACATTTTTACAAAGTAAAAACATGCAATTTCATGTAAAATATAATACATAAATTGGGATAGCATATACAAAACAAAATAAGGCACAGCTGTAAAAAAAAAACAAACAAGAAAGGGTTTTGTCTGGACAGCTTCCTATCAAATTAGATATAATCAGGGGCGGCGATCCCGGGGGGGACCGGGGGGACACGTCCCCCCCTCAATTTTCTTAGGGGGGATCGTCCCCCCCTGGAAATTTGAAAAAGTGCAAAACAAATTTTTATAGCATATATACTGAATAATGACTGCAACACACTTTTAGGCTCCGGAAGGACCAAGAGTGCAGCGTTTAGACTAATAAAATTGCAAAAAAAATCTCGCTCGATCGCTACGCTCCCTCGCATAACATTCTTGTAAAAAAAAAAATCGCATTTCGTCCCCCCGGTCATTAACAGAAATCGCTGCCCCTGGTATAATACATATAGTAAGAAAACAAGTAGCAAGTAAATTTTCGGATAGTATCATTCAGAAATTGCATAACCACCGGCACAAACCCAGTACATGAAATACAACATGGTAGGATGAAAAAGTCAGAAGATAGCAAAGGAGAAGAAAGAAAGAGAGAGAGAGAGAGAGAGAGAGAGAGAGGGGTGGGGGTAACAAGCTAGATAAATACATTCAGTAAGAGTCATGCGCAATCAAGAAACTTTTGAGATTACACACTCGTGTCACTTTACCCATCAACCGTTTTGTTCCTCTCACCTTTCTACCCCACCCCGGACCCCCCCCCCCCCACCCCCTCCACCCCAAACCCCTTTCCGACCACGCATTAGTGCCTGCTCTCTTCATCTATTTCGTATGCATTCTGCGCTACCGTCAAGAGTATCTTTGCGAACTCGCCAGAATGCGCGCGCTAATAGAGATGCAGATATTAGGACGCAGATAATATATATGCCGTGCGCTGTCTGCACCTCCTCTTACTCTAGAATACCAACTCCACAGTTATAGCACTTATTCTAATTCTCCGTTATGGCGTATTGTGATACATAAATATGAATGTCATAGCGGAGTGTGATAGTGGATAACAATGATGTCTGCGAATGAAGTTAGGAATTTGGCAATAACTCCTAACCCAGTTTGAGTACGTGCACGCATAGATGCCTCATCGGCTAGTTTTGATAAAGAAATTGGTATTGTTGCGAGACATCTGTTTTGTCGGGAAACTTTTTATTTGAGTATACACGCAAGGACCCTGGATATATCACTAAAACTTGCAACGGATTCGAACGGAAACCAATTTAGGTAGATATAACAACTCACTCATATATAATTTCGTTAGTGTGATTATGTTACTTATTTTATTTCAACCCATTGCGTACGGGAAACCAGTGGTCTGTGAAAGAATGAGAGAATTATGTACTCAACAGGTTAATATTATCGAGATATGAAATCCGCCGGATGTTCTCTTTGGTTGCAACGGAAATGAATGTATATCTAGGTCGACTTTAATTTTTCATACACACAGTTCATCGTGTTTTCTATTATGCCTTTATGTTTTCCTTTACTGGTTTCCTGATTCTGTCGCAATAGGCATTATTAATTATGTTTCCTTATAGTGAAGAAAGCGCAAAAGACTTCAATGTAATATGAGCTATAAAAAGCATTGCATACTATTATTATTATTATCATTGATATTATCATTAGTATTGGAAGTAGTAGAGAAAGTAATAGTAGTAGTAGTTGTTGTAGGAGTAGTACATGTAGTATTTATAATAGTGGAAGTTTTAGTAGTAGAAGTAGTATTGGTAAGAGTAGTAGTTGTAGTAGTAGTAGTAGTAGTTGTAGTAGTAGTAGTAGTAGTTGAAGTATTATTCACTCATGCAAATTTGTTTTGAATTCCGAATGAAAATTATAACCTTTTCAGGCCATCTGTATATATTGCGGGCTATTTCTTTTGGATGACATGCTAAAATGCCTTATCGAAGGACAGAAGCACGCTCTCAAACATTTTGATGTAGAGACCACTATACCACGGTGCTCTCAGGTTCTAGGGGATTCTTGGGAGGGGGGGGGGTAGTTCCATTGAGCCTTGTTAGAGCTTATCGAGTAAAACACCGCAAAATATATCCTTTACATTAACACGATTGATCACAAAGACTTTCCAGAGACCAATCCAAGGAGAATTTCAATACCCCATTGCAGTGTACATCGATATCGTGTTCCGCCACTGCATAATCTAGCATTATAGTACATTGTAATGTTAGCACAAAAAAGGTAACAGACAATGCTATTGAAATTGTTACGTAGGACAAGCCATCATTATTTGTTTGGGGGTTCTACCTAAATGTAAGCATTCTGACTATTGAAATACAATTATTCGTGAATAATGAATGAAACAAAATTTAACGAGGCACTTCCAAAAGATTTGTGAATTAAATTTAGTACAATACGAAAATGCATATTAAAGAAAACCATCTGTAAAGTCAAAGTCTTATTATGTTAGGATTAACAATCTTTAGTTATGTAAAATGCCCTTCAATATAGATGATTTTGGAAATCTTTAAGACTCGTAAAAGCGTCCTGGTGATGCTCGATACGGGCGTGTGATAAAATGACCGGTAAAGGGGTACTTTTCGTGCGACAAAGTCCGGCCCGAGAATTGTAAAAAAAGGGGTGTATTTGACTTTTCACCGGAGATTTCTTTAAAAGGGGTGTTTTTTCTTTTTTTCTCTCATCTCTTTGGACTCCTGAGAAATTATTCCGAATTTAGGGGGGTACATTGAGCGTTTTTCCTGATTTAGGGGGGTCTCCAAGGCAAGAAAAGCCACGAAAAGCCCGCGAAAGGGGGGTTCGGAAATGTTGGCAGTCCTCAGATAGGGGGTGCTTTCAAAAAGAGGGAACGAGCATAATTATGCGTACCCTAAATAACACTGTGTGGGGGGGGGGGGGCGGGCTTCGGATACTGTAGGAAATAGACCGCCGGAGCTTGTCTCAGAAGCACTTTTTGAGCGTCATGTAACGCCTGGCTGGAATGCACCCCATAATGCAGGAGTGAAGATTATGATTGATTGATTTTTATTCGACAAGCTTCCAACATACAACAATATACAATAATAACAGATCAAAAATAAGTCAGCTTGAACAGGATAACCCACGAAAGCTCGAGAGCTTATTTCCAGTGCACTGGGGTCCCTTACAGACATGTATAAAATTAATAAGTTAAAATAGTAATATTTACAGACAGATAAGAAAATTAAAAGAACTACTTATTAAAGATAATAATAATAATAACAACATTAAACTGATGATAGAAATGATATTAAGTACAAGAAGAAAAAGAAGAAGGAGAAGAAGAAAAAGAGGAGAAGGAAGAAGAGGAAAATAATGATGAATTTGTAGAATTGCTATAACGTACGAAAACATAATATACAACATGAAAAAGTATGAACCGACAGAAGAATAAAAATTTCAATATATAACATGTCATTCACTTCTCTTCTCTGACTGTCAAGTATTAGGTATTCCTTTAATTTCCTCTTAAAATGATCATAGTTTCCTATTTCTTTTACACCATTCGGAAGGGAATTCCAATGTTTTATGGCATTGTAATAAAACGAATTTCCAATACTACCTTCCTACCTACTCTTTCTACCTTTCTTTCTCTTTCTCTCTACCTACTCTTTCTACCTTCTCTTTCTGCTTGCCCGCATTGTGTGCGGGCAAGCACTGAATCCAATGACCGGGGTATATTTGTAAAGCGCTTAGAGACATTTGTATTAAGCGCTATAATTTATAAACATAAAATATTAATATTATTATTATTATTTTATCTTTCTTTGTGTGCAGATATACCAAACCTTGGTTGTGCCTTCACAGAGCTCACTCGATCCAGTAGCGTGGAATATCGGACACATTCGATTCAAATTCGTCCTACAAACTTGACAATAGTGGCATGACACCTCGGTGACTTTTAACAGTTTACATCTATCTCTTTAGGATATCAGATGCACTATGACAGCCACACCTGCTTGGCCGAATTGTTCAGATGTGGAGTATGGGGATTGTACTATTACAGCGAAGTCAACATTACTACAACCGAAATGACTCACATCCCTGCTGCTATAAATTGGTCACGGATCACAATACTCTCTGTGTCATGATATTTGGTATTTTAGCCAATGGATCGCTCATTTTCATCGTCCTGAAGAACAGCTTTCTTCGAAAGACGCAAAATATTCTATTCGTCAATCTCATGGTCGGGGATCTCGTGTGTCTGCTTATCAATGTCCCTTTTGTAATCGAGTCCGAATTAATGCAGGGGTAAAACGAATGTGAGGGGCGATTTAATGTGCAAATTCACGACCGCCTCATTGATCATGAGCGCATGCGTCGTGGTGTACTCTTTGGTGGCGCTGTCCATTGAGCGCTACCAGAAAATCGCCGATCCATTCAACCGTTGCGGAGAAACTTGCTGCTCGGGTGCTTTTCGAAGATGTTCAATACACTCAAATGGATTGATTATCGCTGCAATATGGATCTGCTCCTTCATCGTGGCAGCTCCCGTAATAGTTTTGGCCGAGGACAAATATGGTTGTAAATGGATCGCTCACCATACGAATACAGCCAAAATATACAAGGTCTTTCGTGCCGTGGCGACGTTTATAATACCTTTTATCATGATTGTAACGGTCCACATTATCATAGCATGTACACTTTTAAATAGTATCGAGATCCTGTCGTAAGGAATTCTGAATTAAACCGCTCTTTGAACGGCAGTGGTCGTCAGAACAGGCGACGGAGCCCCGAATCCGATCTCGTGTCAAGATCGCTGTGGTGGTAACCGTTCTCTCGGCCATGTTTTTTGTTGCCCAGTTGCCGGGGCACCATTGCCAACATCTTGTTTGAGTTTAAATCTAGTTTGATTTATTCACAATCCTTTTTTTGCATTTTATTGCTGGGCTCGGATTCCGTTTTACGTTTTGTGTTGTTTTAACCCGATTATGATGTACATCTTGAGCTCGCGTTTCAGAAAACAACTTATGCTTGATTGCTGTTCTCCCTGCAGGTCTCCCTTTTTTCGCAGAATGTCCAAGAGGCTGAGCCAAAGAACAACGGAACATTTGCAACTTGAATCGCAATGACGTCTTAAAACTTCCTGAAATTCAAAGTGGCAACCCACCACGTGCCCACACTGATGCTATTGCAGTATTTGTATTATTTATCTATTTCTCACTATTAAATAGTGACGATAATTGTTATAAAATGATTGATTAAGAGCGGACGTACATGACATGTGGCCGAGCATTTATATTTGCGTCACGCGTTACCGATCATTAGCACTTCTAGTGACTAGTCATTAGCATTTTTTGTGACCAGCTGTTACTCGTCTATAGATTGATTTTAATTTATTTATTTACAATAGCAATACAGTAATACATACAATGTGTTTACACATTATACAAGAAAATGAACTATTGGTTGGTAAAAAAGGGCTAGATAATGGCACATGTGCTAGTCGAACCTAACCCCTTAAACAGCTAAACAAAGTATTTTGTTAAAAATCAGTTTATGAAACGTAACGAAACAAAAATAATGAATTTACTATTACAATCGATACTTTAAGAAAAAGAATACTTATGTTTACAATATACAAACTGATGATGTAAAATATAATTTGTGTACACATGCAGATTTTTTAACTTGATATTTCATTCATGATTTGTTCAACAAATGACAGAATTCTGAAACCTATTTCTAGACCTTGTTAATCTCACATTAATAGGTATTAAAAAATTCAATGCCCACAAAAGACAACGAAAATTGACCTTGTGGCGTTCTAAATTTTGGAAGACGTAATTGTACACCCTTCTTTTTGTCTTGTACTTGTAGAATAACTATGCTCTATAATGTCACAGTACTCTATCAAGATATGAGGTAAATTGTCAAACATGAAATTAGAAATTGATAATCATGTAAATTATACACATTTAGGGGGTCTCCATTCTCTAGATGTTATAATACGAACTGCTATTTTCTGTGACTACAATATATATACTTCTTAGGCCTCCTGAGAAATTTAAAAAGGAGGTTATTAAGTATCTTGAATATCATAGATAGGGGGTACATTGAGCAGTTCTCCGTATTTAGGGGGAGGGGGTCTCCAAGGCAGGAAAAGCCCGCGAAAGGGGGGGGGGGTTCAGAATGTTGGCAGTCAGTTCTGAGATAGGGGATGCTTTCAAAGGGAGGGAACAACCACACGCGCACCCTAAATAACACTGAGTGGGGGGGGGGGGGGTGGGTGGGGGGGCTGGAGCGGCTGGAGCGGCTGGAGCGGGAGATTTATCCATCTCGAGTTCAGTCGAAACAGTTCGGACACCTTCGGTTATCACCTCGGGTGTCCGGACTATTCCAGAGGTATCAGTGTTTGTCAACTTTCTTGAATGGTTTGAAAAGTTTTTAGATGAATACGGTGTGAGTAAAAAAAAAAAAAAAAAAATCACAGATAACCATACATAATCTTTGTCATCAGCTGTACATGTACATAGATATTTATTAAAGATATTTCCTTTGTTGCCTAGTCTGTTTTCTTGAAATTGACAAATTGATTACTAAAATAATATGCATGTCGAATTCCCCTGAAAACGTTTTTGAATGAAATGTATAATCAACCTAAGGTTTGGATAAATAGTCTTTATCGGAGTCATTGTAATGAAGATAACTCTGAAATACTATTCATCGTATACTAAGGCGATTTCAGCATTTTTGTGACGATTAATGCTCAGTCACCCATGATCATTTGAGGATGAAAGCTCATCAAATTAAAGAAAACGTTAATTTTTCAAACCATTTAGATACATTTGTTTGCAATTTCACTTTCTTTATTTTGAGATAGGGCTTGATTATTGAGTTTTCTTTTCCTGTAATATCCGACTCGTGGCGTAGCCCGGATTATATCAGTTAGGGGGGGGGGGGGGTTGGAATGTAATATAATCGTTACGATATGTGTCCTTGTTACTGAATATGGATTTCTATACGAACATTTATCTGTATTTATAGCCTCAAATGGTCCATTTATTTTGTATGACACCGCTTGAAAACAGTTTTTAAATTGTAGATTTAAGTATTTATAACCTGGGTGTTTGTAACATTCGAACGTATTATGTACAATACTTATACCGTGCGTCCCCAAAAAAACTATACACTTTTCAAATGGCTGCCGAATAAAATATATGATTCTGGGAGAAAAGTTTTATAAAAAAACCTTCACCCCACATTTCAATTATTGTAAGATTAGTTGAACATCTCATTGATTTACTTGATACCCAGGTAGGGATTATATAAATTGAATATTCAAATACGGTTTGTTAAAAAAAGGAATGTCCAAGATGTCGGCTACTTATTCTTCAGGTAAATGGTAACTGAAATGTGGGGTGAAGGTTTTTATTCAAAGTCACAGATGTAAAAAATAACAGTTTGTAACATGGAAATTACAACATGTACCATCACCCCATACTGACTCCCCATGAGCAAACCACTGAGTCTACCAGGGAAAGTTACAATGCTACAATAAAACAATGCAATTCCTGTTCACTCATGCATAAAAGTTTGGTTTAATAAACCTTGAAATTCACTCAGCAAATCATGAATATATCATATCACCCTCAATTTTGTAATCTCCAAAGGATTTACCTCACACAAATTGGAAGGCTAATTCCTGCGCAACCCAATTTTCATATCCTTTACAAAAGTGAACAGTGCTCACACCCAAGCATGAATTATTTTCGGACTTTTTGGTGTCTCGTGAAAGTTGAGTTTATGAGCTTTCCATACATATAAGCTTTTTCCCCCCAGAATCATGTATTTTTTTATTCGGCAGCCATTTCAAAAGTGTATAGTTTTTTGGGGACGCACGGTATTGGGACAGAAACCATTTTACCTGCTACGATTTTCACGTTCGCCATCTTAATCTATATGTGACGTTCGTACAGAATTTCAAATAATCATATTAATGTAAATAATATCTCGAATACTGACATTTTAAATAAGCACATGCAATAGTCATTCAATGTACTGAAATATTCTTTTTCATTCTCTTCAATTTAATGAACAAACTATGTTAGTTTCATTCGCACGATGGTTAAATTCCGATTTATTTCGCTAGTTGTTTAAAATTACACCCCTACACAAAGCCATATGAAGACGGAATCCTGCACGGGTAAAGAATTATATCATTAAATGGCATATTTAATCATAGCATAGTATACCGAGGACCACATGTACCCCTTCTGTATAAAACACCACTGCTCTAGTGTAACGTATGGCAGTTAGAGGCTTGACGTTCATATTGAACGAGTGTCATTTTATCATGCTCTAATACTGGTCTTGCATTGACGTAACTTAATTTCATTGGCATGATGAGTGATGGGTTCTCATGCTCTAGTACCGGTCTTGCATTGACGAAACTTATATTTTAAAGGCATGATAGCCGATAGGTGATGAGTTAATTCTTAACCTTTAATTTAAAAAAAAAGCAATGTATAAACAATTCCACCTTGTCTGACAATGAAAAAGTTCGAATGTATACGTTAAAAAACAGAGGATAACGTTTATTTAAAACATAATGAAAATAGCACCAAAGTGTGAATGTCAACTAAATAAAATATACTAAGGAATTCTAGAATATGAAAATCTGAGATTTATATGTAAAACGATAAATATAATGGAAATATCACGAGAAAAGAGGAACTAACTTGAAGCAGAGCTGGTTGAAGTGTTAGTTCCTCAGAGGCTGTTTTACAATAAAACATGTACAAAGTATGCTTAGAAATCAATGAATAGACAAATATGTAGCTAAGAAATTCTAAATTGGGGGGGGGGGGGAATAAAAAAAATGAAGAAAAAAAATGAAGGAATATAGTAGAAGACAAAAAGAAAGAAAGATACAACAAAAGGAAAATGAAAAATTGCAAAAGCTCTAGAAAAGGGAAATTAGATCAGTAGAATGAGGGAGAAAGAAATTGAGTCGAGAGTCAAACAAACCGAGATTCGATCATGTACGTGTTTAAAAGTTTAATCTTTAACCTTTTTTTTAATGTGTATAGACTGGTACTTTGTTTAAGAGATGGATCTATGTTATTCCAAAATACTGGACCGGTGTAAATAATTGTTTTTTGTGCGAAAGCTGTTCTCATTCGAGGAGTGTGGGAGTGGGTTCGACTGTCTTGTGGGGTATGAATGTATCTCGTAAATTTTTTGGAAAATGGAGGAAATAGGGAGAGGTAACTCGTTATTAATCAGTTGGAACATAAAGATACCGAGGTACCGAGAATACGAATGTATTGCTTGTATAGTTGTATTATCAATGTTGATGTACTGTAAGTGACAACGCTATGCATGTGCCGCAAACGTAACAACTATATACTAAAGTGTCCTTCTTCATTCTATATTTTCCCTTTTATTATGTCTTTCACCATGCAAGTTCATATTATTTTGTAAAAAAAAGATTTTATTTACAATTATTTGATGGGCTGCAAGCAATGTGAATTTTATTGTCTGAACGAATTTGTCAAATAGTTTATATTGCGTTGTATTAAGGTATATGGATTTTTGTGTCAAGTACCATGTGTGTATCAAACAGAGATTTAATTCTGTACTCATTGTTCAAACGACTTCATATTTATCTTGTTTCCCGTCATGGGATCAATTGATAAATCAATAAATAAGTGTAATGCGTATTGTTGAACTTGACATTTTACCTTCGTGATTTATTTTCCCTTATCATTAGCGAGAAGGTGGAATGATTTTAGCAACTCGTATCTACATCAGATGTTCATGAGACCGAATCCCCACGACATTAAGGGTTCACAAGACTGAATGTTTCGGACGGTCTCATATTATGTTCTGACAAATATCAATGTTATGAGACAAAAGACCAATGAAACCGAAGGCTCCCGGGGGCCCTTCCCCCTTCAGGTGCATTAAAACAATGTCGGGCCTATAAAACATAAACACAGGTGCTTTCGTTTTCAGCATCAAATTTCCCGGCAAATTTCACTTAAAAATTCGTACTGAAAAAAGGATTAACACCATTTCCGTGATGGAGCCGTCTGTGTATCTAACTATATAAATCCCAATAACAATCACACCACCCTCTCGTATTTGGATGTTTGTTCAGGGTAAGTGTATGGAGATTCCTGTCATGATACGAATCTTCTTCTGTGATCAGCTCGTGCCCAAAGGCGTTCCTACAATGTTCTGAGCTGTAAGAGTCTGTCTAAAGTACATCTGTAGGGTATATTGACTTATTTGTTTCTGACATTTCCTCCGCTTTTTATGTAAATTTATATTCATGGCTCTGAATTAGAACACCCTGATTAAAGCTGTGATATGCTTGAATAAAATACATGTAGGTGAGAAATGTCCTTAGGTGACCTTAGACCCAATTCTCACTCACTTCCTGGACAGATCTAGGCTAGACCGATACACTGGAAACAAAGATATACATTAGGAAAGGTTATAGCATGAAATAACAAAGGATAACATTAGGAAAGGTTATAGAATGAAGAAACAAAAGACAACATAAGGAAAGGTTATAGAATGAAGAAACAAAGGATCACATAAGAAAAGGTTATAGAAGGAAGAAACAAAGGATCACATAAGAAAAGGTTATAGAAGGAAGAAACAAAGGATAACATAAGGACTATAGAAAGAAGAAACATAGGACAACATAAGAAAACTTATAGAAGGAAGAAACAAAGGATAACATAAGGAAAGGTTATAGAAGGAAGAAACAAAGGATCACATAAGAAAAGGTTATAGAAGGAAGAAACAAAGGATCACATAAGAAAAGGTTATAGAAGGAAGAAACAAAGGAAAACATAAGTACTATAGAAAGAAGAAACAAAGGACAACATAAGAAAAGGTTATAGAAGGAAGAAACAAAGGATCACATAAGAAAAGGTTATAGAAGGAAGAAACAAAGAATAACATAAGGAAAGGATATAGAAGGAAGAAATAAAGGATCACATAAGAAAAGGTTATAGAAGGAAGAAACAAAGGATCACATAAGAAAAGGTTATAGAAGTAAGAAACAAAGAATAACATAAGGAAAGGATATAGAAGGAAGAAATAAAGAATAACATAAGGAAAGGTTATAAAAGGAAGAAACATCGAATAAAATAAGGAAAGGTTACATAGAAGTATGTAAGAATTGTAAGAAATGTTGATGGTACATAAGCATTGTTCTATACCGTTGAATTGCTGGAAACCACGTTCAGAGAAGGCTCCCGCACAACGAATTAGGTATATGAGACTACACACAAATTTGGCCCGCCATGTCCAAATTTTAAATGCCCTTATTATTATCTTTAGTCATATTTCGGAAATGAGGGCAGTTGAAGAACAATATTTTTCAAGAGATATTCTCAACATAAAAGAATAATGAGAAAGCTCTCAAATTGTTTTTCCCCAACCTTGCCAGAACTCAACATTCTCTTTAAGTATCCCGCTCGCTGTATCAATGAAAAGTGGCTGATAAGCCATCCCCCATCGTTAGAGAGCACTTATTTGTCTCGAATAAGAGACGGCCTGCATGTCCCATACATGAAGTTGATGAACCAGATTTAAAACCCAACGTGAAGGCGGACACTTCAATGAAAGAAGGAATCTAGTTCCTAGAAATTTAGAAAGCAAGAGTCAAAGAGCATACTCGCGGGAGCAATAAGAGGAGGATGGCATTCTTATAAGATGAACGTCGTGAGGGCATGATCTGACATTCACTTTCCAAGGCGGAGGATGTGAATGGTTCTCCATTTTCAATCAGAATCAGGGGCGTAGCTACACATGCCTATGAGACAGGTGTCCCCTCCCATTGAGTGGTGAAAAATGTAAAGAATTAAAAAAAATCGAAATAAAAAAGAGAAAGAGAGAAGGGGGATGCCTGGACCACACCATGCACCATCTCCCTAATCCATTATCCCGCACCCCTCCCTAATCCATAAGAAGTAGCTTTGTTTAATCGCAGTCCATTACAAAACTGGTACGCCCCCCCCCCCCCTCTATATGGGCGGACTCGCGCTACGCCAATGAGTAGGGTTCTCCTTCTTCACAAGGTAGCTGGACATCGAGCTCCCTCTCCTTTTGAAATTATACGCCTACGCCCGTATTCTACTCTTTCAGTTTATCCTGACTCCGGGTCTAAAATCAAGTTTAACGAAAGGAAAACCTAGATCCCAGACTTTTTTTTTTACCCGATTTCGGACCCGAAGCACTCATAATTACCACTTTCAAAAATACCATTCCTGATTGCCTTTAGTTTCAGGCTATGGGGTTATACTTCTAGCACGCTCATAACCAAGATCATACAACATTAAAAAACAGGAAATAAAAACAAATATTACAAAATCAGATATTTGAAACCTATTGCCAAACAGGGTTAAATCAATTGAAAGATAATACCCCGGATCTAAAATTGCAAAAAAGAAGCGAACCCGGCCTCTACCCTTTCTCATTCACTACCCTTCTCTCATCCAGCAGCCACTTTCGCCTCTAACTTTACCTCTTGTTTTCTTAATATCACATACAATTCCCATGTAACATTTTAATATTATAATTGTGTGTGCGTTGTTGTTGCTTTCGTCCTTCTTATTCTCCTCACAACTTATTTTATCAAATAAAAGCATTCCTTTATAACAAATGATTTGAAATCTAACGATTATCTTGTTATCATCATTATATTGGTGACATTTTGAGAAGAAAAATAAGGCGAGAAATAAATAAATCGAAATAAATCAAACGAAGTATTATTCGACCATTTTCTCCTCTTTTCATTAATGGTTGGGACATTATGGTTTCTGCTTGATAGATAGAGGGTGCGTTTATTGACCAAATTTTTGGCTAGAATCAGGTTTCTCAAACGTCTTTCAGGCAAATTTAGAAGGTGATACACGCAAAGCCTTTTTTAAAGGTCTTTAGATATGGGCATATCTAAAGACGCAAACAGGTGTGTTTTGAATGTGACGTACAGCCAGAATCACGTTTCTGAGAGATGATAAACGCAAAGCTGTTTTGAACCCCACATACAAATCGGACCTCCCAGGTTAATTTCCTGTTCGGAGGCTAGCGCGCCATGTGTTGTGTCATGTTGTTGTACAAGCATGTGTGTGAAGTTGACCTTCGAGAAACTGTCTGCTTCCCGGGTCAAACGGCGCAGGGCAGCTGCGCAGAGACAAGGCCTTTATTGTGAATCGTGAAAAGACGATAAACGCGACATCCCGCAAATCACGATCGTATAGTGGGGTTCGATAGTGGGGTATGATAGTGGGGTACGATATGAACATATCTAGTGGCAAGACCCAATACACGCACCCAGAGTTTATCTTCTCGGAACTGTATTTATAAATTTATATCAAATTCACTCAACACATACATTTTAAATTTCACTTCTGACACCATATGGATGGAAATGATGAAAAGAGTGGCGTATCCAGACCGTGGCTTCGGGGGGGGGGGGGGGGGGGCTGGAGTCCGAGCTTTAAACAACCCACAGTAGAATGTTTTACGGTTGATGGAGAGGTTATGAGGGTAGCTGACAATTTCGAACTCTTTAAGAAAATGGACTCGTTTTTTTTTTCCTTCGGGCATGATTCACAATCAGAAAAATGTTAACATTGTTTGACAGGAGTTATGCTTGCTTGTTGATGGAACTCTTACATGTTAAATTGTTAAGGTTAGTCATGTGAGTGTTAGAAAGATACATGTAGCAGAGCGGCTTTTCCATTTCTCATTGTCACATGTCTTAGCTATTTGAAAGTTTATTATTAACTTTGATTACCGATATGAGATTCGTAATGTTATATTCTTTTTGTTTTGTTTTGTTTCGTGCTTTTTCTTTTGCCAGCGAAGGTCGCAAACAAAAATATAGACGTTACTTCATTACAAAATTATAGAGCATATGCAATCCCTGTACAATTATTCAAATCCTGATTCGTATGTTTCAGTATGTTACGATTTTTAAATAGAAATCAACTATTCTGTAAAATTATCCTCTTTTGATTTTGTTTCATTTGCTGTCAATTCATCGTTTCATTTCACAGCTGCAATATTTCTCCCGCGAAAATTAATATATAACTGTTTTTGCTGTGATAAAAGGAACCAGTAAAAACCAATACAAAATGGATTAAGCAAAGTATTCATCGTTATCATAATCAGATAATACAATGAATTGTATACTATAGAAGTTATAGATACGTGAGTTGTTGACACAATTCTTTTAACTTGATATGTAACGAGGCTAACAAACACCATTTACCCCGACGCGGCGAGATGATTAAATCCACGCCTAAATTTGTTCAGCAATTAGTTTGCTGCATTAATCATAATGTATAGAGATTAGTATATTAAATTTTCAAATACTTTGCAGCTCATGACAAAATGTAATATCAGACCCATCTAATCGTACATGTATTTGTGTGGGGCCATTAGTGGAGAGAGAGAGAGAGAGAGTGAGAGAGAGAGAGAAATGGAGAGAGAGAGAGAGAGAGAGAGATGGAGAGAGAGAGAGAGAGAGATGGCGTGTGAGAGAGAGAGAGAGAGAGATTTTATTCGCCAAGCCTCCGACATACAACAATATAACAGATCAAAATTAAGTCAGCTTGAACAGGATAACCCACAAAAGCTCGAGAGCTTATTTCCAGATGAGAATGATAAACTTGGTTTAATAGCTTATGGCAAAACTAAATTTAGTATTGTAATGTACGTGGAGTGGTGTAGTTACAGGGCCCGCCCTCCCCATTCGGATGGCGAAAAGGGAAAATAAGTAATATAGAAAAGAGTGAAATAAAGGTGAGGGGGAGGCAAGGTAAAAGGAGGGTGTTTGTTCTCCTTTTCACACCTTCACCTCACTCGGCGACTCAATTATATCGCTTTCAGCTAGTAAGACCGCCCCCCCCCCCCCGTCCGATGACACTAGTGACCCCTAAGCGGCTGACCCCTCGCTACGCCATTGGGTACCTGGATGTCAGTGGCGTGATCGACATGAAAATGGCAAAAAGTCGTTGCATCATGACAAATTGTAATTTTGAATCCGACTCCGCGTGTAGTGAACCTTTGCGAGTAAGCCGAGCAATGCTAATCTAGAAAATCAATTTAATTTTACGGGGAAAGAGGGAATCAGGCTCTTTGAACTACTTTTCTTAATCCATCTATGGTTGGAGAGGGATTAGATTTAGACGATCAATCACGTGATCTTCACTTTGCCAGAGGCAATATTTATAAGGCTTGGTTACGAAATTCCCTATTGCAGGACCATGACAACAACACGAATCGTCCAAGACGACTGCAATGTTGCAGAAAATTAGGCACGTGAGAGAGATTAAAACACGCCTAGCACTCGAGAGATTCCAGCAAATCAACACTAATTTGGTGCCATAAACAACATTTCTCACTTGGCAGTTCAAATAGAGGATAAAGCAGGAATCAATGGAGAGATGTGATAAAATATCAAATATCAAATATCTTTTCATCAAGTTTTAATGTACATTCTGCAACGTACATGTAGAAATCTAAATAGGAATCTGAGACATTCTGTTATCGTCATGTCGGACACTTTCGAAATTTGCCGCAGAGTAATTTGATCATACTGCTATTTTTGAAAATGTGACAGAATTATTTAGTTTATTTCTGAATAGATCCTGTAATGGAGGTGAGGATGTAGTGTTTATAGTTGTTTCTAGAAATGACTTCATATTCATTTTGTATCCTGAAGATAGTCTCAAAAGAAAATGAAGTATGAAAATGATTACCGATCTATTCTCAATGGATTTATACAAATTGAAGAAGAAAAAAACCTTGGTGTCCATAAAAAGATATTCACAAACCTCATGCAAATTATGGATATTTTTTAAAGTAGTTTTTGTTTCCTTCATGCTAGCCGGAGGGCACATTCGTTGATTTTACTCCCTAGCCATTGCTTGGTTGATAAACGTCAATACATAATCAAAAGCCTCAAAAAGGTAATCCGTGATTCCCAGGCCTTTTCTTGTTTTATTCATTCGGCACTATTTTTTCTCTCAATAAAATTGGTATCAGTATATTTGTTATCGGTAGGACTTTTCCACTATGTTGTATATTACTCTTGTTCCGTGTTCCGTGATTAGTACATGAACTCCAATCTCTATAGTAGAATGTAATAACATAACATCGATAACAAAAATGATGATGATAATAATAAAATGATAATGATACGATAATGTTAGCGATACTAATGGTAATAATAATAATAGTCATAGACATTGAGGGTCATGGCCCTCTATTTCTGTCTTTATCTGCTATTCTTAAAAAGCTAGTATAGCTGATTTTATTTTTGGGTGCCAATTTGTTCAGTCTTTGCATGTATGATGATGATGATCGCGGAGTTGCATGATGATATTAATAACATTAATATAATCATTTTAATAGGATAGTGGTGATGATTATGACAATAGTTGTGACGAAAAGTACAAAAATAATTCATCTAGAAATGAAATCACAAACGATGCAATATATCCCTGTGAGCTTCAGAAAATCATTTCCCTGTCATCGATATTGCTATTACCGCATAGTGCCTGAAGTGCTACGGTACCCTGTCATTAATGCAACAGGCAACATTTCTTACAATAAACCTCTAGATTAAAAGTCAAGTGAATAAGCCACTTAAGCTGCAGTCATACCAGAGACATGCCCCAATCATACCGAGACGATTCTTCTTATTTTCAAGAACCCCAAATTATTTTGTTTTGCCGCAGAGTTCGATCTGGGCCCCATTTCACAAACTTGTCATCATTGACAAATGACAGTTTTTGTTATAAGCTAGTGAAATCCTTGCTTCTGATTGGATATCAGCAGATTTGTCACTTATTTTTGTTATTTTTCATTGAAAAAAGGCTTTGTGAAATTCTTATTTTCAAGAACCCCAAATTATTTTGTTTTGCCGCAGAGTTCGATGTGGGCCCCATTTCACAAACTTGTCATCAGTGACAAATGACAGTTTTTGTTATTAGCTAGTGAAATCCTTGCTTCTGATTGGATATCAGCAGATTTGTCACTGATTTTTGACATTTGTCATTGAAAAAAGGGCTTTGTGAAACGGGTTCCATGTTTTGTTTCGCCACATCTCCTTGCAGCAGAGATCAATCAGACTCACAGCAAACACTTGGTATGACATTTTAAAAGAAAAATACGGCTTTGGGGTTAAATCGTACTGATGTCGAAAACCAATTGAATAGGTTAAGTATTGGCTGAGATATGACCATCTGAATAAAAAGATTGCCTATGGGAACTCAATGTTATATTGTTCTGGTTCAGAGCAATATAACATTGGACACTGGACATTATTTTTGATGCTCTTTCGTAAAATGAAGAAAAAAATGAGAAATTCTAAAAATAGATTTATATGATGTCAAAGCTTCGGTACCATATTGTATAAATAAAGATTCATCGTATGTCATGCGGATCGTTCGGATTTGTGCAGATGTTACGAGAAGTTGGAAATGTGAAAGTTATCGTCGTATGTCAATAATACCGAAGGTCTAAACACCGAATATATTACGTATAATATACACGTCAATTTCTCACTTGATTTTAATTTATTTGATCTTCAGTTATTTTTGTTATGAATCAAGTGAGAAAGTCATGTGTATATCATACGTAATATATTCGGTGTCTAGACCTTCGGTATTATTGACATTCGAATACGATTTGTTCAGCTTAGCTTTCATGAGGAAGCGACTTTTACACTCAAATCCTAATACATCCAAAAGTCTGGATAAATATACAGCATATCATATCGACCCCCATAACTACCAAGCAAGCTGAACAAATCGCAATCGAATGTCAATAATACCGAAGGTCTAGACACCGTCGTCTCTATATTACGTATAATATGCACATGAATTTCTCACTTCATTTTATTCTCCATATACATCATCACAAATATATTGTTCACATGAAATCATACTGTATATAGAAAAAAATAGATCGCCATAAGCTGACGTCCTCATCACCGTGATAGCCAAAATGGTAAGAAATTGACACACCTGGGCCCCGTTTTTATAAAGATTTGATATTAATATATTAATCGCAACTTATTTGCGATTGATATCAATTGCAACTACGTACAAAAGAGACAGGGGACTGCAAACTTGCCATTGATTTGGATCAATCGCAACTCTTTATAAAACCGGGCCCTGGTATATCTTATAGATCGAGGCTTTCCACAACGCTTTTTTTTTTGGTTAAAGGGCCACTCTAAACCAACTAACATAGCCTTTTAAAACATGAATACACCTCGATTTATTAATATTTCAGCCTCTGAGTTTTCACAAAATCTCTAAATTGACCAAAAAATTATAATAACCATATTTCACAGATCTCACGCTTGCTGGGCTACGCCCCTCGAAAAAGGGTAATACGGTCACGTGGCTTTGATGACGCATTTGACATCATTGCGGGAATGTCCGATTTGTCCTACAGCTAAGGATTTTACAATCTCATTGTAATTCATTAGGAATGACGAAATTGCCAGAAACGTACTGGGATTATCAAGCGCATATTTTTTTTTTTTTAATAATTATAGTCTTTTTTTCTTCAATTAATATCATATGTTGCCCTTTTAAAGACATTTTAAGGCCTAAATCACCCTCCTTTTCACCGGAAAGGCTCCTGCAGTGACGTAATATGCTATTGCGCAATACAGCTCCGTAAACTGGGTCTTTTTTTGAGCGTTCTGAGTCGTCATTTTTAAAGCTAGATTCCCGAATTATTGATGATTTCTAAGAAAAATCATTGTCATGTTTGGAATCTCCGTCAAAAATTATTCTACCTGTCTTTTTCCCCCATTTTTTAGCCCGTTTTGGTTAGAGTGGCCCTTAAATGGTTTTTTCAACATCCTGATATGGGATAAGAGATCGTCATCCAGTGGTCTTTTGAGGAGGAGGAGGCGCTCCAGTACACCAGACTCTGAAATGTGTAGTTTGAAGTTGTTGAAAGATAGATATTGCGATAGCGTGCACGGGAAATCACTTGGATCTTGGCAGATAATTATAATGGTGATGTTTACTAGTTCATGCGAGTGGCGACTTTCATGTTTAATATTGGCGTCATGCGCATACGATCATAACGATGCTACCAAAAAGATAGTCGTACGTACACACCTGTTTGCCATAAATATAATATCATCTCGGAGTGTGACTTTGAGCAAAGTGACAAGTACAATGATCTGTCACGATGATGAATTAATCATCACAATTTCCCTCTCCTTTGGAGTATGACTGAATAAAATGAGCCCTATACCAAATTTGATCATCACCCTATATCATGCCTATATCACTTCATTAGGATTCGGTACGCTGCACTCGTGTTTCCTGTCTAATTTGAGTTAATTGATCTTGGGTCCCTGGATAATGGATGGCAAAATTTACCGGTTTTAATAAGTAGGCCTACATATCAAATATTCATGAAACCGAGTGGGATTAAACCGACCCGACGCTGATGCGCGGGAAAGCGTGTAAAACCAATCCATTGATGTGAGAATATTCCGAGCTCTCCTTACCAATATTAGTGTTCTTATAACAAACGACAAAACGTTCATGTTTGTAAAGAAAACAAATACTGGGAAGGGGAAGGCTTTTATCATGTATCAAGACCGACAGTCAATTGTAGCATGGTGTATAATACCATAATGTTCAACTTCATTATTGCAGAAATCGGTCACTTAGTAAAGAGGCAGACTAATTAAGCTAATTACACTAATTAATCCGACGAATTCGTTGATGATTCTGATCACAAATTGAGGACATGTGCAGACAAGATTGCTCTGGTCCCCACATTATATTCTAACACAGAAGTTAGGATATCAAGAAGACTCTCCTAGAGACTTAGGTACTTCTTTGTAGGACATCGTTGCGAGTCTACGAGACCTGCATGTTTACCCATTAATGTACTCCATATTTGTGTTACACGCTAGTCGTAAAAGTGCGCTGGTGGTAAAGCCCAGGCGCGTACGCAGGGGGGGGGGGGGGGTTTGGGGGGTTAAACCCCCCCCCCCCCCCTTGGATTTTATTTTTTATTTTTTATTTTTTTAATAAAAAAAAAAAAAAAAAAATTATCCCCATGGCTGACCTAAACCAGGTGACCTTACCCCCCCCCCCTCCCCAACGGAGCAAAATGTCAAATTTTCAAATTTCGAGGTAAAAAAAAAAATAAATTTCGGCCCGATTTATAAATGTTAAACCCCCCCCCCCCCCCCCCTTCAAAAAATCCTGCGTACGCGCCTGGTAAAGCCTACATGTAGGCATGCACTACCGCAGTTTAACTTGGTTGCTCTCTAGCTGAACGATCGTTCGTTCGTGTCTCCTTATAGATCAAGATTAATGTAAAGTTCCTAAATTAAAATAAAAAAAGTTTTTGAATTCCATCGCCCGTTATTTACAAGGGCCAAGCTATGTCTTTATCTGATGATTGTCATGCATGGTGTGCATTGTATCATCATGCACCTCGCATGTAGGCTGCTAGACTAATATTAGTCGTTTCCATGGTGTTTATCATAGAAATGGCCAGACTATAGTCTGGCAAATTTTACAAATTTTTTGTAAAAATTTGTAAAATTTGTAAAATTTGTAAAATTTGTAAAATTTGTAAAATTTGTAAAATTTGTAAATTTGTGTACAAATTTTTTGTACACGCTATAGCGTGTACAAAAAATTTGCGCGTCCCATCCCGGTGTCAGCATGTCTACCCATTAAATGTATTTCCACCAATTAAATGTATTTCCACCAATTAAATGTATTTCCACCAAATCCGGTGTCAGCAAATTTTCGACATACTGCACATTGAAACTGCCGAACATGTCCCTTTAAAGGCCCCTATCTCACTGAGCGGTGAATGCTTGCGAACGTAGCGAATCTGGGGTCTCGCCAGGGTTCGTAAAAGGTTGCAAGAAAGTTCGCAAACAGTTTTCACTTCTTGTAACAGTTACAGGCGTTTGCGAAACAGTCGTAAGCCTTTGCAAACGGTTGTAAGACGGTGTCGCTCTTTGTTATCGCCAGTTCTCTATGTTTCACCAATGCTAGCGACAACGTCACCATATGGTTCCTTTATAAAAATCGACTAATTGGGTACAAGGAGTTAGCAAAAGGTCTCAAACGTTCGCAAATAGTGGCAAAGGATTGGCAAATAGTTGCTAATGGCCCGGTCCCACTGGCCGATGGACACATAACGTATGCATAAAGGACACAGCGGACGAGCACAATTTCGGGGGTGGCTCCATCCGTTTTCATCCGCTCCAGAAATGGACAAAATTTGCGAAAATTTGCGAAAACAAAACGGAAAATAACGGACGTGGGTAGTATGTAGCGGGGATGTTAAACGGATGTTCATCGGAAGCCTAGCGGATGAAAGCGGATGGAAGTGGATGACAGCTTTGAATACTCTATATACGAGATGCATACGCTTACATCCTTTCTATTTCCGTGCTACTAACGATGTATAGACGTTCCATGTACCTTATCTTTCCTCCCTCTTTCCGTTTTCAGCTGCAGCGGATGTGAGTTGCGAGGATACCCAGAGGATGCAGAAAGGATACAGCGGACGTTTAACGGATGATAACAGACATAAAACGTTTGTTGCTCGTATTTGTCGCGGATTCACATCGTACACGGCGGAAGTTCATCCGTTCTAAAAGTTTTGTGCAGCTCAAAACTTTTTGCGCGGATGAAATCACAGTGGACGGATGCTCGATGGATAGAGCGTATGAAACACGTATGCAATGAGTACACAACGGATGTATAGCGTTTTCCAACGGATGGCAAGATTTGTTTACGTTTTACATCCTCTTTGCATCCGTAAGTGCAGTGGGACCGGGCCTTTATCTTCGCAAAAACTGTCGCTAACATTTGCTTACAGTCGCTAATAGTCGCCAACTGCCTTTTGCAAACACGTTCAGAAACATTCGCTCAAATATTGTTAATTGTCGCTAAACGTCACTAAACGTCGCTGATTTTCGCCAACATTCGTCAGAAAAGTTGGCGAATCCAAATTCGCAACGTTCGCAAGCATTCGCCGCTCAGTGAGATAGGACCTTTCCTGGGACCTTTAACGATCTTTCCATAGATGTGACCGTTGCTGAACTGCTGAATATTCTTTACTGTAACAATTACTGTAGGTCTACAGTTAGTCATTACTGCAAGTGAGTGTATGAATATGAAAGCAAGTTTCAATCAATGGAGTGCGCTATCAACTACAAATTTAATGGGCAGTTGGTGACTCCCCAAGCCCCCCCCCCCCCCCGACCCTTCCTTATAGAGATGAATAGAAATGATTGAAGACGACGTTTGTGTGAAGACCGAACTCAACGCAATGGGCCATGAATGTGATGGAGACTTTAGGGAAATCAATGCTACAGATGCGTGCAACACTGATCGGATGTAGCACGTGCCTGTCAGATAGGTTTTGAATACAATACGGAACTCGGTGCAGGCATTAGAATGAGGACGTGAAACTCGCCAACGTTCGGTATTTCCCCCAATGACATACTCTGGATACTGGACGACGTTGGAGGGGAACACTGCCATCCATCCGTCCTTCCGTCCGTAATGTTTGACGGACTTTTATTGAAATTTGATATGAAGGTACATGGTATCAAAATCAAAACACAGCCTAAGTTTGATTTCGGAGTATGTAGGTCACAGGTCAAGGTCATAGCTCATTAAATATGCGAAAATTATCAATAATTGCTAATTAGGCCTATGTAAAAAAGCTACAGTAATTTATGTATGCAAAAACGTGGTTTCCGTATACCGATTACAATAAAGTATATATCATTACTGCAAGTGACTGTGTATGAATATGAAAGCAAGTTTCAATCAATAGAGTGCGCTATCAACTCCAAATAATTATTCTTAATGGGCAGATGAATGTGATGGAGACTTTGGGGAAATCAATGCTACAGATGCGTGCAACAATGATCGGATGTAGCACGTGCCTGTCAGATAGGTTTTTAATATCGAACTCGGTGCAGGCATTAGAATGAAGAAACTCGCCACCGTTCGGTATTTCCCAAATGACATTCTCTGGATACTGGACGACGTTGGAGGGGAACACTGCCATCCATCCGTCCTTCCGTCTGTCCGTCCGTAACACATCTGGTTTCCGTTCGATAACTTCAGTAATGTTTGACGGACTTTTATTGAAATTTGATATGAAGGTACATGGTATCAAAATCAAAACACAGCCTAAGTTTGATTTCGGAGTATGTAGGTCACAGGACAAGGTCATAGCTCATTAAATATGCGAAAATATCAATAATTGCTAATTAGCTACAGTAATTTATGTATGCAAAAACGTGGTTTCCGTATACCGATTACAATAAAGTATATTTTCAGATCTTCTCTTGGGTCATTCCATAAAGTAGTAAACTTTCTGTACATCAAATCCCCAGGTATTAGTAACTTCCTTGCCTAGTAATATAACAGTATATAATATAATAGTATAGTCTTAATGGAAGAAATTTGTTCTGACGTTTATAGGTCACTTGTACCCAGTGAGAGGATGCTACGCTTTGCGTTGACTTGTTTACCTTGCGTCATAGTGACCGATGAGAGACCTTTAAGCTTTAATTTAATCTTAATTATTAGAGCATTCAGAAATTGATTTGCTCTAAAATACGCTTCCCCGGTGAAATGTCATGACAATCGAATACTATTATGATACATTACAACACATTATTTTTGACCCGGGCTGAAGGATTCCTTGATCCGCTAGTGTATTTGTGCGTTTTGTAGGAAAACAGATTTATCTTTTTTTTTTTAAATGCCTTTGGTGGCTACACTAGAGAGATATAAGTCTTTGCAGAAGCTTTTTTTCCGTAACCTATAGGTAACAAATTTCAAAATCGTTATCTGATCATTCTGATCTATCGTCTAGGTGCCCCCTCCCTATTGACCTTGGTCTTCATGAGTTCGAATGCCCCCCCCTCCATCCCTCGCCTAAAGCAATGCCAATGGTCTGGATACGCCACTGTTTTCTTCATTTTCATCCATATGGTGTAAGGAGTGGGATAACAGAAAATGTATGGACTAATTGGATTTGTATCAATTTCTCGTGGCTTCCTGTTCGAATGACTTGAAATGAACGAAAATATTAACATTGTTTGTCAGGACTGAAATGTGCCGATCAATGGAACTCCCATTATGTCCATGTGTATCTGATATCTCGTGGAAACAGAATTCATTTTGATTTCTTTATTTCGCCTTACGATTCTGTCGCAATTTATTCTCAAAAGTATAGGCCAAACAAGAAATGAGCATAATAAAATATAATTTGGTATGACATATTTTAGGTTAAACATAATTCGACAATCTCTTGAAAATGAATTGAACTCCATGACAACTTCATTTACAACGCCCAATGTGCAATGTCATAACAAGTCATGTCATTTGAAAGCTCTTCGTCTGGAGAGGGGGGGGGGGCAGTGTTTTCTCCGAAAAGTCTAAACCATGTAGACGCACATTATGTACCAGGGGCCTCTACAATGTACAGGTCCCTGCATGTACATTCCATGTCTCTTTTTTTTGGTCACTGAAAGGAAGCCGGATGGATGCATTGCTCCCCTTGGCTCCTGGCTAGAATAATAAGGATGCATCCAAGAGCCCTCAATCCCTTAAACCCCACGTCACTGTCAGTGGTTACGTTTCACCTGTCTCTTTGATGGAGCAGGTCAGGGGTTAGGGTTAGGGATTGGGTTTAGATTTACAAGCTTACGTATAATTGAGACACATGATGGGGTTACAAAAACAATGAGGGTGGGGAATACTTTACCTTTTTGAGGGAACACATTTTTCCATGTGAGTAGAGGAACATGGTGTAAAGTCGATCCAGCTACGCTCTTCAGTAAAATGAGTACATCCTTGAAAGTTGTTGATAGAGTTTTCAAAGAAAAAATGACAGAAGTTCTTCACCATTGTTGTGGTGGTTGATTTTTTATTCGTTTGTTTTTTTGTTTTTGTTTTTTGTTTTGTGTGTGTGTGTTTTTTGTGTTTTTGCGGGGGATGAAAAAGACGATTAATCAACCTCCCATTGTTGGTCGAGCTTCTAAACTATACGTCAAGTCTGCCTCGGGACTTTTAGCTTCTCCGCTCGACTTGCCACATTTGCAATTTCGCGCAAACAATAGGCATAAATTAATTACTGACCGAATTTTGCAACACAATGGCGTTTTCAAAATTACAAATTTTTGGTCTTGATTAACTCCGTGACAACCGTTTTAATTCTGGTATAGATTGACCTTGCACTGTTAACAGTTAAATTATGGAGTATTATATCGATATACTGAGATATACAATGCGGCACAGGTAATTTTTTTGTTGCATATAAGTGTCAATTGGTATGATGGTCTTCGACGACAAATACAAGTGGGTGCTCAGTGAAAGTTAGAGTGGAAAATGGTACGCATCCCAAAAATGATTATTCCCCCTTTCAAATATTTTCATAAAAAAGAAAATCTTTGTCATGTTATTGTTTTTAGTAAAGATGCAATCAGAGGACAGCTTGATATGTGCTATATAGCCGAACAAAGGGTGTGTCCATCATTACTAATAAACACGAAAACTGAAAACTTTCCAAAGCTTCTGGAAGACTCATAATCTAGAACGTGTAAAGATTTTACAACGCCTTTTTTAGTTGAGATGCTATCAGAGGATAGCTTGACATGTGCTATATAGCCGAGCAAAGGATGTGTTCCTCATTACTAATTAATACGAAAACTGAAAACTTTCCAGTACTTCTAAAGACTCATAATCACGAACATGTAAAGATTTTACAACTCCTTCTGGATGACGTACAATCATTGGTGCAAAGCCCACATCACACCAAACTAGTTCTCACTATACGTTCTGGAAGATGTTGGCAAACGGGCTCACCTAAGAACTTCATGGACGGGCTCGGACTGGCTTGGACGGGAAGGGTGCTCTAGAAATTTGAGCCAGTACAAAATGTCCCCGTCCCGCAATTAGAAGAGTGATAACGTACTAAAAACGAAACGGACGTACTATACGAACGGAATTGCTGAACGGGGTGGTCGGGTTACAAACTAGTTAGAATGGGTTTGGACGTATTGGGAACGAGGGAGAACTTATAAGAACGGGTTTAAACGGACTGCTTGGTAGTGGCAAATTTAGCCGATCTGAACTTGATGTGAACTGACTGTGGACGGCGTACAGTCGAGATGGACTTATTGAGGACTGTTTATGAACGAACTAGGATCATATTATAGACATTAATATTTACACATTCTATCCTGACCTCATACCGTTTTACGATTTTCTAGGACGGTTCCAGAACGTACTGAGAACTAGTTTGGTGTGATGGGGCCTTTAGAGGTCCATGACTGCAAGTCTTCTCGAAGGCACTAGAAAGGCTTTTTCGTATTATGGTATAAAGAACACATTCGTGACATTTTCAAGAAATTTTTATTCATGCATTCGCTTGAATCCATGGTAGTATCATTAATGCGCGGCATAGTCAGAGTAATTGAACAGGAGGCGAGTCGATTATGAGATGATTACACACAGGCGTAACGCATGTTTTTTTCAATTTGTAATGTCTGTCTTTCATGTTTGACTACCAAAAGAAAACATTAGCAATTACGTCTTCAAAATGAAAAACAGAACTCGTCCTGACAAGGATGCTCGATCCATCCCAAGTGGTAGAGCTTAAATTAATGAAAATAAATGAAAAAACCCTCTGAATAATAAATATTTTAGGATTAATGAATAGTCCAACAAAACATGATTATTAGCGATAGCTAAGTATTGTTGAGCAACATGGATAACTTCACATGTAAGCATATTCAATGACAGTTCATGATTGTTTGGGTTATATGAAGAAAAAAAAAAAACCTGAATGCAATTTTTGTTTAGAAGCAACTAAAACAAAGCCCAAGTCGAAGAAAACAAATCTACACAGTATTTTGTATGTAAGTGTAGGTAAAATCTTTTTAAGAGCTAAGTTAATCTTGTTTTCAACACGCAATCACAACGAAAGGGGTACATGTCTCTTTAAACAAAGCAAATGAATAGGTTGGAGGCTTGATCTTCCTACTATTATGACTATGTATTTCTTTTTCAATCCATTGGAAATATAAAAAACAAGTTTCATTAAGTATTTTGTCCAATAACAGATTCATTGTGTATTTTTCCTTCCTGTCGAAACACCTTATTTCATTTAAGCGTTTTCTCTTTCTTTTGTTGTATTCACTCTCTATTTTTCTTCTTCTTCTTTTTTTATTTTCGTTTTCCCACTTTGCAACTATCACCTTGTTCATTGTTTATTTATGTATATGTTTTATGTAAATAAGCATTTATCTGATATAGGGTACAGAACTTGCCTTTCAACGAGATTTTAAATGATAAGGATCCAAATCATGCTTGGCAATGTTGGGTTGACTTGCTCATAAGTGCCGTCAACAAGCACGCACCAGTAAAGAGTAAACGTATTAGATCCAAGTTGTGCCCGTGGATTACTGGCGATTTAATAGAGGCCATGAATAGGCGTGATTGGCTTTACACAATGGCAACTAAGCCTAGCAATCCCGATAGCTCTGAATTTTGGTCAGAATACAAGTCATTAAGAAACGAAATTACGTGTATGATCAGAAATGCCAAAAATGATTATATAAATGCTCTACTCCATGAGAACGGCGGAACTCCTAACGCCATGTGGAAAACTTTGAAACTCATATCATCATCTAAAAAAGAGAGTAACCTTAAACTGGAAGTAGATGGTGAAGAAGTAATTGATGCCGAGAAGATAGCCAATCACTTTAACAATTACTTTGTGGACGCAGTTGATACTATGTTTAATCCTCTTAACTTTGAAAATGATGTTAACAACTCCACCATTGATAGAGCTAGTGAACCATCTGTACACAGCGATACTGTTGATACCGTTCCTCCAGTCAATTCGTTTGATCTCCCAGCTATAACAGATGAATTTGTTATGAAGGAAATCGAACGTATCCCAATTAAAAAAGCCACCGGCCCAGACGATGTTTCAATAAAATTACTAAAATTTGCATGCAATTCTCAAAATGTAATACAAAGCCTTACTTATATACTTAATTCATCTTTGGATCAGGGAATTTTTTTTGATGAATGGAAGATCGCACGAGTCCAACCTATTTATAAAGCTGGAAGTAAACTCAGCGTTGAAAATTATAGACCAGTTTCGTTATTGTCCATACCATCCAAAATACTGGAAAAAGCTGTGAACACGGAATTTCAAGAATATTTAAAAGTAAATAAGATATTAACAGAAAGGCAGTTTGGCTTCCGCCCCAACCATTCATGCGAAACTGCCCTGCTTTGTATGGTAGATTTATGGGCCCAAAACGTGGACAAAGGCAACTTAAACGGTGTTGCGTATATTGATATGAGGAAGGCATTCGATGCAGTGAATCACTCAACTCTATTAATGAAGTTAAAAAACGTTGGTTGCACGGATAGAGCCATAAAATGGTTTCGGTCCTATCTAGGAGGCAGGAGCCAGTTTGTGTCTATTAAAGGTAAAAAGTCATCAACGAGAACAATTAATTACGGTGTACCCCAAGGTTCTGTCCTAGCGCCATTGTTATTCTCGATATTTATTAATGACTTGCCCACTAGTATTCATAGTGCGGACATGTTTTTATTTGCAGATGACGCGACCATGTCGGTACAAGGCAAAACATTATCTGAGATCCAAACGAAACTAAATCTTGCTTTAGATGAAGTGTATTCGTGGACGCAAAAAAATAAACTTCTATTGAATACTACTAAAACAAAGGTAATGGTTATTGGGTCGAAGCAAAAGTTACAGACGCTAAACGAAAATAATTTAAATGTGCGTATAAAGACAACACCGATTGAATGTGTGACACAGTACAAATGCCTCGGTGTTATAGTAGACAGCAATCTCTTATTTTCGAAGCATGTCGAAAAAGTAGCTTTACAAATGAAACAGAAATTAGGTATTCTAAGAAGACTCAAAGGCACGTTCAATAAACATTATCTGAGTATGATATACTGGGGCTATATTCTACCTCATGCTATGTACTGCTGCACTGTGTGGACAAATAGATCCCTGCATAATTATGAAACTATAAATAAATTACATAAACGAGCAGCATATATTATATCTGGATGTTCGTGGTCAACTCCTTCACACGAGGTTTTATTACAACTTAATTGGTCAACACTTGAGGCATTGTATTCAAGAGCAATGGGGATTATGGCATTTAAATGTGTTCACCATCTTGCACCTGCCTTATTGGCAAACAAATTTATTTTACATGATGATGTAGCACAACGCATGACACGTAATTCCCATCAACTTAAGCTGGAATCCAATAGGTGCAATACAGAATTTTTTAAGCGCTCCTTTGTAAACTCTGCAATAACACTCTGGAATAATCTACCCATAGAAACCAGGTTCTCCCCCAATCTGAACGTATTCAAAAGCAATTTATCACACTGAGTCTGGAACGCTCTTGTTCATTGCCGTGCAATATGAATGCTGCAATCTCCTTTAACATTTTATTTTAATTAGCACACGCCAATAATGAATCTTGCTTACTTATTTTATCAATATGCTAAACAACATTATCATTGATGTTTTTTTTTTTTTTTTAAACCTCAATCAAGGAATCTTTGAAATTGTATTTCATGTACTTAAGCAATACCATGTTATGAATTGATTATGATACTAACATATGCATGTTATTATATTTATGTGCATAATATGTCAACTATTTGTTTTTATAATTAATAGTTTAAATTATTAAATGGGAAAGTATTAATAGTATATATGGTATAACGTAATGGTGACGGCAAACTTTTTTAACATTGAAATATATTGCAATAATTTGTTTTGATATTTATACCATACTTTGTTTTAACTTTAACCTAATTCTATGTGTTATTGCGTACAAATGTCAACTACATGTATATATATATATATTTTAATTGTGGGTTTTTGTTGTTGTTTGTTTACAATAGTTTTAATTATAAACTGGGAAAGTATTTAATTGTATACATTTTATAATTACTCAATGGTGACGGTAAACTTTTTTTAACATTGAAATATTCGCAACAATTTTATAAATATCTATAGCATACCTTATCTTAATTTGAACTTCGTATACTATGAAATGTACTGTATCGCCTTTTTATTGCATGTCCGAATTATCTCTCATATTATAATGTGCATTTATTGTTGTTTTGATTGACATTATTATTGAACCATGTATGTTGTAAAGGGCCCTGATGAAAACCAGCTCATGCTGATCGGGCTACCCTTTTTAAAGATGTGAAATAAATAAATAAAAAATAAAAAATAGGGCACCTCGGTAGAACAGATATTCTAACTGAAAATGTTTCCCTGTATGTCGAATTATAAAATCGCAGTAAATTAACCAAAGCATACGACTGAACCCCCTATATAGTGAGGGCCAGCATACTGCACTCAACATACTTACATTCGCACCCCCTTCTTTCTTTCTCTCTCTCCCCCTGTCTCTCTCCCTGTATCTCGTCCATTTTCTCTCTCACACTCTCCCTCTCTCAGTCACACACGCACACACATGCACACACACAAACACACACACACACACACACACTCTCTCTCTCTCTCTCTCTCTCTCTCTTTCTTTCTCTCTTTAGCTCTATCTTGTATGAATAATTGCTGGATTCGCCACTGTCTTGTTTTAATGCCTCGCGGAGTGTTTTTCAAAATTACATTTTTCGCTACCCAATATTTCGCGAATGACATTTTACGAAAAACACTGGATAAGGACCTCGAGACAAACCCGGGAGATGCAATATATATTGCACCGAAAATAATAGCATTTGCTTCGCAGATTTCCAATAACGAAGCTACATAATGAGAAATTATTTTTGTCTAGAATACATTTTTTCATTATGGAATAATGGAAAATATGGAAAACTTACAAAGTCTTAGCTCTTTTTTTTTATAGATGCGATTGCGATCAATTTGAATTAATTTCAACAATCAACGGGGCTGCAGACAAAATATTCATGGGCGTCGATCCTTGCTTTATACCCGTTGTTCAGGCAAGGAGTTATTACAATGTACTTCATCGGTGCAGGGGGGGGGGGGGGGATAAATGAATAGATCATCCCCAATGAACAATCTAGGTATCAAATACAGATCTACGCCATGCATCTTATTAAGCTTTGAACAGTAACATTAGTTTTGAAAGTTTGGCTTTAAGGCCTTCACTGAAGTATACTTGACTGATTTGAATCAATGTTTAATCCACCGCTATGTGATTTTTCGCAGTATGATCACCAAATGAACAAATTCGCCGGTAACATGAAAATTACTTCGGAGTAGTGGAATTCTAATATGATGAATTCATGGGTTTAGAAAATTGCATTTTGCCAAGCAAAGTGAATAAACAGAAGAAGGACATAGAGTGCTTCGGAATTTTCAATTACCCAATGCGAGGGATCAGAGCTGAATAAATAACAAATTTACAGGTGGGCAGATTTGCCTCCAGCGACGAGCGACGACTCGGGGGAAAACAGATTCTCGGTGAAAAAAAACATACGTCCATACTGCTCATGGCAGGACTCAAAGGGGGACGACCCCCCCCCCCCCCCCAATTCCTGTACAAAACTTTATAGAGTCACTTTTCCATACTTTTCCAATGTTCATGGGGAGAAGTTATTAAAAAAGAATATTCACTATTTTTGTTCTACCCCAAGATTTAAAAAGCTGGTGAAACGTCTGATAATACTCTTCTAATTCGGAATTATATCATTATTTTTGTACTTCATCCTTCCCCCTTCTTTAAACTCCCGGTACCGCCAATGACATCAGTATAGTGCCTACAAAAAGACAAACCCCTGGATTTCTCATTGCGATATAGGCTTATGATAGAAATGCTTTTGTGTCAAAGGTCAAAGGTCTTCCAGGTACGTTGATTCCACCCCTTTTCTAGTTTGACCTGTGCTGTCGGCTCTGTGACTTCTCGACAGATGGTTTACTAACGATACGTCTGGCTGTTTTGATAGACTGGCTCATTCTCATTCTGTAGAAACAAGGGCGTAAAACATGATCGTACCAGCTAATTAATTTTTGACAACAAGCGAGGCGACGGTGCTAATGAATAACCCGGATGCCCAGAAAAACAAATTATTAAGGTTGTGATTTAATCATTGATATACATTATCTCAGATATAAAAATGACAAAAATCTAGACCAGGATGTGATGTCTGATTATGAGGAGAAAATCGCCCGAAAATTAGGAGTTTCTGGGTTCTGACACTTCTTTTCTTCCTCGCACCCTTAGTCTGTGTCGAAATCAATTGACAAAATGAATCTGTAATTGTGGCACGTAATTAAGTGTGCCAAATTATTTTTGTAGTCGCAAAGCAACCTGAGAATGATTTGTTACAATATCAATTGGTCCGATGGGGCTCTTCTCAGAATCTAATTACGATTGCGAATTTACCACACGTAGTAAGAGAATGGGTTAAAATGAAATCCAACTTTGATAGCAATCTAATCAAGAGGAAAGCAGAGAAATCGGGAAAGTAGATTGGTGAAAGAATGAAATCAGACAAAAAATCAGAGAGTTGTAAAATTGTTATAATCACTACAGGGATTGGCTCTTCATATTGGCAGAACCGATTGTCTCTGTGATGTAGTGGCGGACAACTTTCCCACTTGCTCCATCACACGCGATAACTAACATTTCAAGTTTTAAAAGATGTATGACTCATGAGAGACTTTTCTCTTTAAAGGACATAATATAGTTATAAACACCCATTAATATAATTTGAGTATTGTCCCATGGTAGAAGGCATTTAGGGGGAAAACAGTAATCACCACCAACTGACTAAACTGCCAATTTGAGATTCGTCTAGTAGACTGAACGATCTCATATTTCAAACATCCATACATTTCTTATTATTGGTCGATTTATTTCAAACTTTCGCTTTTCTGTTTATCTTATTAAAAGGGTTGGATTATCCAGTAATGTCTTTAGGACAAGAGGTTAGGAGGGCGGGGCATATTCACCATCTAGTTTACGCTTATAAATAAAATATGATAAATATGATATGAAATTTTTAATTAACACAGAAGGAAATATCTCACTTTGTGTTTGCTTTCATATTTTCTTGCGGGGCTTTTTTACCATATCTTTTTGTTTAATTTGGTTAATCACTATGCAAAGCCTCTCCATCAATCCCGCTATGATGTGCACGAAATATCAGGGGGGGGGGGGGGGGTTGGTCGTTGAGAGAAAATACCATAATATTACCAAACACGAAAATATCTCACTTTGTATTATCTTGTTGATTGTTTGTTTATTTTTATCTTTCTTAGCTTGTTGCCCATATCGTTTCGATGAATTTGCGTCATCTACATGAAGGTTAGGTACATTTTACAGGAAATATCGTGAAGGGAAATAGTTTTTTTTTGCTGATTGTAAATCGTAGTGTAATGCAAGGTCCTTTTGTCGATAAATACCCTATCCTTTATAGAGACATCAGAAATGAATTATTGATTCGTAGCATTCTATCCTGTTTAGAAACGCATGATCAATCAGGCATGATCATCCAATTTAAAACGATGCCGACTTACCGCAAGGGCTGGCAAACCCGACAGAAATGTAATCATCTAAAGTGACTACTACGGTATAGAATTGCAAATAGGACGAAATGTAATTTCACTATAATAACAATTTTCAGCACGATGTTCAAGACCGTGAGTGTTTACTTTAGAAAAATAATGTATAGGGTCGATCACCGAACCCTCTCCTCCTATACACACGTGTTTGTTAACCAGGCTTTTTAATATAATTTTAATGAAGGTACCCTGGAAATGAAAGCTACACATGATTATGTACGGGGGTTCGTCGAAGGGATCAAGACTCCTTTTTTGTTTGACAGACATTTTTAGGGGCATAAAGGACATCCCAAATATCTGATGACTTTCCCTTTTTTTTCCTGTAAGATTTTGTCCAGGGTGGGGGTGGGTACCCCCATTGTGCTTCATAACCTTTTCTGTGTTTGTCCGACTTTGGGGGTATAAGAGCCTCACCCCCCCCCCCATTTTTGTTATTCTAAAAATCATGAAACCGCCCTTGATGCGGCTATAGTGTGTCAAATGGTCTATCAAGTTTCTATTGTAACTAAAATATGGCCGGTAAAATATATAATATGAGTCAAGGTCATGTATTAATTACTTTCCTGGTACAGTTTTCACGATAGGTGTACGGATATCCAGCATTGCTACTAACTTTATTAAATCTCCTAAATTTAACGGTATACTTGCCAACTACTCCCACATACTTAGCAGGTATTCCTCTTGAGACTCTCTTCATATATGTCACCGGACTGTGGATCACAAGGTCCGCGGTTCAAGTCCCACCGCGGCACTAATGTCCTTTGGCAAGACATTGATCTGTAATTGCTACTCTCCACCCAGGTGTTAAATGGGTACCCGGTAGAATGCGAAAGCTAATGTGCTTAGATTAGCAAGTGTGCGCTTGTAAAAATGACGCCTGGCTGGAATGCTCCCCAGGGAGTGGAGAATGTGCATACATTGTGTGCAGGTAAGCCTGAATCCAATGACCGGGGTAATAATATATATCTGTAAAGCGCTTTGATAGGGCCTTCGGTCCGGAAAAGCGCTATATAAGAACTAGCTATTATTAATATTATTATTCTCAAGAAGATAATTACACCCCAATAAAACTACCTCCTCACCTATAGTTATTTAGCAAAGATTGTGATCTTATCGTTTCATACAGTGAAGCTGATCGCCTTTTAAAAATCAATTTCTCTGTTCAAATATTCCCGACAAGGTATTAATAATATTTGAACATTTGTCACCGAGTAATTTAACGAAGCATTGCGGTATTCAAAACTGTATCTGATTGGGAAGACTGTGCATGCAGTTCGTATACCTCAGTAACTCGTATTGAACGTTTCTTGTAACATCTCTAAAAAGAACACTTTTCTAAAGCGGCTCAGGGCCAGCCGATTCGTGGCCATTGGGTATAATATAATTGTTTGTTCGATATGCTGATTGAATTTAGTGAAGTTATTTAATCACATCAACCTAGAAAAATGCTTTTTATACATAAACAGAAGGAAACAATTAAAGATTATATATATATATATATATATATATATATATAGTAAAATGACGAGAGGGGAGAGAGAAAGGAAAGGAGAAAAAGAAGAGGAGAGAAGGAGGATAATTTGGATGACGAAAGGGAAAACAGAAAGGGGAGAACAGGAGGGTAAGAGTTGGAGACGGAGAAACGGAGAGAGGGGAGAGAGAGAGAGAGAGAGAGGGAGTGGGGTAGACAATAAGAGTGGGAGAGAGAGAGAGGGAGGGATAGAGAGATGGGGAGACAGACAGAGAGACAGAGACAGACACAGAGAGAGAGAGGGGGGGAGATGGGGGTAATGTTGTTATGTGGCAAGGCTCTGGTCAAAACTCAGAAAAGAGAATTAGATCCAGTTTATATACCGAATCCGGAAATAATGGCGTCAGAATGCGTGACGTATAGCGTGTTGACATGAGATAAAATATTGGAAGCCTAATATTAGCTTAGTAACATTAGTCCAAGGAGCTTAGACTAAGAATAATTTCAATCAATTTCCTTCGTCTTTGAGCTCAGGTCCTGGTGCCAGGTTAGGGGGCGTTAGTGAGTTAAAGAGAAGGTTGAGTTCTGGGAAAGATGAAAAATAATTTGTGAGCGTTACTCATTCTTATTATGCAAGTGTGGAAGAACATCAGATAAGACATGTTCCCTGAAAAGCATGGCTCTTCAATTGCCTTCATATTGTAAATATGCATGTAACATCGTAAAAATCGGGGGGCCGGCTTTTTACGTCACGTGTTCGTGTAGTCCCATATACATCTTTCTGTGTACAGTGTTTGTAACTTTACCAAGACTTGGCAAAATTTCTTATCATTTTGATGATTCCAGAACCTTGCAATACACACAAATTCTTATATGCTAGATGATCAACCTTTTCTGGTCGGTTCCACACCGTTTCTTTCACAATGCAATCGCATAACCAGAACTCAACTTCATCTTTAAATGTGTGATCGTGTCAGTGTCAATCAATGATTTTTTTTCAAAATCTTGTTTAATGTATAATTATGTCTCGCAGCCGTTATACGGAAATGTCAAATTTTTAACATATAGAAAGGGGTTTAAAATCTTCTCCAACTCTAGGGGGGGGGGGGGGGGGGGTAGTGAGCACATTTTTTTTTTGGCCCTCGAAAATTTAAAAATTTGCACCCCCCCCCAAAAAAAAGGTAAAAATCACGTGTTTTTACACGTTTTTTTCCTCAGGGGGGGGGGGGGGGACCCTGGTGCTGCCTGTAACCCACTGCAATTTGTACTTTTTATAAGGTGCCCTATCTATTTGATACGCCATTACTTACATCGGATTGAGGGGTCAGATGATGTCTACCAAATTCTACACTCACACTCTCTAAAAAAATGAGGAAATGCATGTTAATTGGGTGAAATATTATACAATTATTTTAGGAAACGTTATCCCTCTGTGGTACATTTTAAGCAGTATTGTGTCAAGTTTCACGAAACAATCATGCACGTACACTAATATTTACCCATCTGTTTTGTAAAGTGCATAGGGAGATGTTATTTTGGCAAATGTAATGTTTGTTCGGTATGGTGTCGGCATCGTTGATTTGTCTTGGGTATGAAAATCAACTCCATAGTGTTCTGAATTTCAGAGCATATGGTTATTAAGTAATCAATCGAAGCAAGTTTCGATTTTTTGAAAGTCGAGATACTTCAATCGATATCAAATCTCAATCGGTCGGACCCCCCCCTTTATTTTTGGTTATAAATTAGTGGTTATAAGGTAATCCATCCAAGCAAGTTTCGATTTTTGAAAGTCGAGATACTTCAATCGATCTCAACCTCAACCATTCGCCATATCACTAGTTTTTCTTTATACAGTAAATCGAGTTAGTATTGAATCCTATGACTTGGCACAGCTATTTATACCTATATTATTACCCATATAGTTGGAAAACCTTTTTAATAATTTACAAAGTTTATATTAGGTATAGCACACCAAAAATAATTACAACAAACACATTTATTTGATAGTTGCAAATGATCAAGCTTTATAAAAGCTTCAAAAAACAAAAAACAGAATTGAAATCGGTCAATACGTTGTGATTTTATACCATTTTTTCGATATCGCAAAATTACCGAAAAACCTGCCAGAAATGGTCAAATTGTCAAAAATGGCATAATTCGACAAAGTTGACAACTTAATTCATCACTAATCTTGGACACAAATAATAAATTAAATTATCAGACACTAAAATATCATCTTTGTGGTAAAAAATACAAAAAAGAAAATTCAAATATCTATTGCCGTTTTAAAAACAGAAGCCAACAAAATAAGTAATTTTTGCCATTTTTGCGAATCTGCAGATATAAAAAAGTTGTGAAAATAACTAAGTCCACCTAATTAATATGCGCATAATGTAATCAAATCAAAACCGAACATGATACATCAGTGAAACCTATGTATATCAGACAGGTATGGAAATATATTTCATTTGTAATAAAATGAAATCATGAATATTCATCAAATATGCAAATTAGGTCATTTCAGCTAATTATATATTCGCGCACTCATTATGCAAATTAGGAAAATCAAACTGTTCATTTTTGGGGCATTTTTAAAATCATATATTCATAGATCATATTTACACCAAATATTGACCTTAAATTCCTAATATTTTTGCAATGCCAATACAATATGGCGATGGAATTTACTTGGATCACCGTCACAGCTATTTCCCCATGTGTTTCACAAATAATTCAGAAAAACCGATCATATGATAAGAATTTGTAGACTTTCAGCTACATCACAGTATATGTTTTTTTTTTTAAAGATGTCAGATTCGAGGATTTATGACGATTTTCCGAGATACCATTCAATCTTTGGGCATGATGGTAACCCTCTTGGCCATAACATTCCACAGAGACTGAATTTCAGAGAAAAACAAAGTTTGGTGATCCCAGTACAGTTGTGGCTACCTTGAGCGTAAATAACAAATTGATTCAATGAGTGAAACACATGATGATATTGCATTTTTGTAGGAGAGTTTTATACATTGAGGTGCATTTCTTCACCACGCAGAATAGCAGCGCGAGTCAATCGGCGATCAGCGGGCCATGTCACACATGGCTGAAAAGACAATATTCTAATTCAATAATTAACATATTTCCCACATGCCTATAACAATAGAACTACACAGAAATGTAGTTAAAGGTATGCTTGAAATATATGTGAAATAAAAATTTAAAAATATTGTTTAGTTTTTTTAAAATACATTTACAAAAATTGCTATTTCTACCAACTGACTGCTGTTGTGTGTGTGTGTTCGCGGGACAGACTGTTCGCACAGGCAGTGTGATCACCCTATTTATATCTTAGAGCTTGATTTAATCTAAAGAGATTGGTAAAAAAAAAGTACTGAGAAAATGCAAATTTTTATCTATCAAGAACAAATCATATCGCCACAATCAGCAACTTTTATTTCAACTTTATAGGCAACAATGTAGTAGATTACCTGTATCGTATTAAATAGTTTTCAGTGAGATACAAGGGTATATCTCCAGGGGGGGTGTTTCACAAAGATCCTAAGTTGAACTTATCTCTAAGTTGGACTTAAAAGTTATGGAAAGCCATTAGCATCTTTGAAAATATTTGGTAAAAGTTATATTGAAAGGCATTATTGTTTATTCAAATCATTCATATTTTCTATCATCAAGGAGATTTCATGTTCCGGATGTGGAATTTATAAAAAGTCTAAAATACTTGAATTTCTGCTTTTGAATATATTTCATTTTAAGACTCCAATGGCTGTCCATAATTGAAACACCCCCCAGAGCTGATGGACGAGTGAAATTCTCTTGTTAAACGGAAAACCATTCAATATTGTTATTATTAATTGTCGGACATCTGGGGGTGTTTCACAAAGACTATTAAAGGTCGACTTTAAGTTGAACTTAACTATGGCAGGCCATTCATGCCTTCATTTGCTCTCATCATCATGATCTTTAGATAATGTTTTTTTCTTTAATAAAGAATCATCAAAATTGTTAACTTCTGTAGATTTGTGACCATGATGTGTATACGCCCCTTGAGAGACTAATGCCAGTAAACGGTGAGAGCAAACAGTCGATCTTAGTCTTTGTGAAACATTCGCCTGGTACCTCAGTTTTCTTCAATACGTCCTTTCGATTTTTTAAATTAAACATCAGATGATAAATTGTCATGACAGCGTATACTCGCAATCAACAAAACCATAACCTTTTATTTGACACTAATCATGACAAATCGTCGATATTATAAGCTCCCTTTTTTTCTTCAAAGAAACCTTGAAAGAGGCAGCAGCAGAAGGTAAATGTCAAGTAATGTTCTTATTTTTATGTCATGTCCATATTGTTTGTACCTTAAAGTTGGAAAGGCCGAAATGATGGTGATGATGTTGATGATGACTATGATGATGATGATGATGATGATGATGATGATGATTATGATGGTGCCATGATGATGATGATGATGCTGATGATAAATTATCTTTCGTTAACTCATATCATTTACACTTTCTGGCTTTAAACAGATTATTGATGACGATGAAGATTGTACGAATAACAATAATAGTAATAATAACAATAATTATGATAACAAAAACAAAAACAATAATAATAATCGTCATCATCATCACCATCAACATCATCACCTTCATCGTCATCAAAATGATAATGTAAATCTTAATTAAAGGTAAATGTCTTGAAACTGCAGGAGCTGCTGCATGTTGTGCAGAGCTTTGAACGCTATTCTTTAGCTTATAGTTTAGTGTCTGTGTATGGTTTAACATGTAGTATGTCTCACGAGAGACGTTGACTTGAACTGTGAATATAAATATGAATATCAATATCAATATCAATATCTATATGAAATATGAATATGAATATGAATATGAATATGAATACTAATAAATGGATTATGTTCCTGCATAATAATCGGAAGCGTTAATGTGTTCAAAGTCTCTATGATAATATTCAACAATGTTTTTTTTAAACCAGGATTGCCTCATCAGTGCCAATATTGGTCTCCCAAAAACCCTGTAATGCTTATTAGTACCCAAGCATTGCTAGGTACCTATCTAGTACTCTGGGTCGACAGGGGCCAATGGAGGTGAAATCACTTGTCAAGGGATATATGTTGGTACCGAACAATATTAGCTATCGTTTTTAACAGAAGTAGATGGATATAATATTATCACTTCCTGATGCTATCTTGGTGGTAAAATTTTGAAGCACTTCAACTATCTGCCCTTCAGTGACATAATTTTACCGTACAAGTAGGGTAAAGGGTCAGGGATAGGGTGTATTTGTTTGGTTTAGGTTGGGGTTATGGTCACGTCGGGGCGGCGGAGCGTCATTCAAAGTGGGGGGGGGGGGGAACCAACCAAAAAAAGGGCGAAAAGGGGGCACCTACAAAGGGAAACCTCAAAGCTAAAATATAAATGTTTTAGACATTGGTAAATACCCCTACATTGTGGGTATACTATCAGGGAGGATTTCAATGTTTTTTTTCTCTCTCCTTACATGGTCAAAGATACTGCTTAAGCAATGTTCACGTACTTTTGCAGTTAGGTGTGATGGTCTGGACATTTATTTGCGAGCGATTAAGATTTGTGAAGTATCTTATAAAGAGGAAAAACTATCCTGATTGGGGTTTTAAGCACAATCTAATCACGAGAGACTGGAATAATCTTTGATAAGAAGCATAATTGTATCAACTTTAAATGCGAACGAGTGAGTTTGCGTGAAATTAAAGAAGAGGTTACTCTTAGTCGCTTTAAATTAGCATCACATATTCTTATTACACTTAGTAGAAAAGAAAAAGAGCACATGTCAAAGTAATAAGGAGCACTCATCAGAGATGAAAACAGGTATTTATGACAATGGAAAAGGGGCACTTATTACAAAGGAAAAAGAGCAACTATGGCACTAATTAGAGTAGATAAAGGGTACGTGTCCAAATAAAAGTGACACTTATCAGAGGTGCATGAGAAGCGGCACTCATCAAAGATGAAAAGAGGCGCTTACCAGACGGGGAATGGGCACTTATTATAAAATAAAAGGGAACTTGTTAAAGTAAAATAAGCAGTTCTCAGATTTGAAGGGGCCCCTTTTAGAGGTGGTAAGAAGCACTTATAAGAATGTGGAACCGACACCTATTAGAAATAAAAAGGGGCACTTATCTGAAGTAAAATGGGGCACTTTTCCTGTGTAAAAAAGGGGCACTTTAGGGGTACCTGTAAAAGTGGGGGCACCGTGCCTCCCCCCCTCGCCCGGCTCTGCCGCCTTTGGGTCACGTATGGCATTTGTTCCAAGGTTGAGTGACTGTCGTCGGAGTGCATGTCGCACAAAATCAGCATCCTTATTACCAGGGAGATGAAACTCTCATCTCCTTGTTATCACCCTTTCCACTAGATGGCGCTGTAACAGATGATAGTGAATGGTACATGGAACTATTCATCACAAAAACATTTTGACCTGAAAAGTGTTATACTACCCCCCCCCCCCCCCCCCCCCCTGTGCCTCGCGACTGACGAGAGGTTAACCAAAATGTGTCACCTAATGTCTCTTCTATAAACTTTTATCATAGCGCCATCTCTGTTGAGAAATTGCAGAACAGCAGAAGAGTTAGGACATGACACTGATCTCTACGAAGAAAATTAGTATATTCTCTGCCTGACCCCCTTGCAGTGGCACCAAGGAAGGTCCTTGTACGATCCGAACTCTACCCCCCCCCCCCCTATGTCTGTATATCAATATCTAGATAAATGGTTAATGAATGTTGAGCATTAAAATCATCCACCATTTTCATGCAATCGTGTTTTAAGAAGTGCTTCATTTTACTATGAATTTCAGATTAGTTGTGTGCAGCTCAATGTTTGCCAGTAGAATAGAAAAACTGACTCTTACTTATGTATTACATTCTGCTTTGTAAAAAAAAAAGTACGAAGTTTGAGTTCTTAACATTGTTATGTAACGAAATGAGCCAAAATCTTGAGTGGCTGGGCCAGGAAGAAGTGAAATATTTCTTAAGCGAACGCAATGCATATTATGACTCAGTTATGGTTATTAATCCGTTGAATCGAGGGGGGGGGGGGGGGAGGTAGGATAGACTTCACGTTTTACCGTAATTTATTTTGTGAATTATGGCAACGCCATTCTCTTTATTTGGGGGCACGACTCCTCTTCAATAATAGTTTACAGATCTTATTTTAAAGTTGAAGTATATTCTGCGATAAAGCGTATAAAGAATAAAGAATATTCCAACTTCTTATTATGAAACTTTGCTTGATAGAGCACTAACTTCAGAATCTAAATAGTTTTCTGTAGCCTTAACTCATTGTTCACTACATAATACATAACATTCTTGTTTTGTTTAAACGAATTTCCGGATTGGGGGGGGGATGGGGAACAGTCTCCCCTGAACTTTGAGGAACGGAACCCTCAATGCCCTGGAAAATAACGCCCACGCTTGCAGTATTTTACATGTATTTCCTTTAAAAAAAATTCACATAGAAATTACATTTTATAAATCTATGGTAAATGGGGATAGTACGGGTATGAGAACAGTTCCTATTCTCATAAAGGAAAATCACGATTATACAAAATTAATGTTTTTTGCATTCGAAAGATACATATTGACGTGGAGTTACTAAGAAATTCCAGCCAGTTAGATTCATATTGAAAATGCAATTCAGGGTACCTGTTTAGAGGGAATGGAATTAATACATCCTTTAAAATTATTAAGAAAGTGATGGGTCCCATAACACAACATAAAATAGGCCCTACAAAACGTACCGCAATGGCTTGACGATTGGAGCCAATAATATTGACTCAATTGACATTGAGAGAATGTGGCAGTGGCGAAGTAGTAAACAAAATGGAGCCTTATTATTGATTTCCTCCTTTTCTTTTTTTGTTGGTCTTTTACCCTTTTTTGGAGGGGGTGGGGCGGCAGTTACCAAGCCCTTACCAGTACATGAAAGATGTAACGTGGTGAAAGTCTGTTCTATATAGCATGTCTACTGCAGCGTTGTTTGAAGTTTAATTACATTGAAGGGGATAACATTATCTTAGCGCCAAAAAGTAACCGCGGTTGTACGTACATGTATATCGATACAATTTATTCTTATTATTTATATTTGAGGGGGGAGACACATATCATTTTGTTGTTAATGTTGCCTTTTTCATTTCTGTCTATTCGTTTTATTCGTCTTTTCCCGTCCTTTTTTCTGCTTTCCTTACTCGCTAAATACATGTATTTGCATAAGTTCAATCTTAGGATAAAAGAAGTTGGACGACTTCCGGGAGAAAATATGAACGTGGTCAAAATCAAGTGGTCTGCGGTGCAAAGCCCCCCTTCAAGTGTCTTTACAACTAAATCCGATTATGAGAAACTTTTTATGTGGCTTTCTGTCTGTGAAGTATGTGAAGTTTCGGCAGGAACAAGCAGGCGGGCATAGCGGGACTTACCCTACCGTCACCGCCGGGGGCTCAGGGACAGATCTTGCCGCCTCTCCGATATCCTTTAATCATCCCTGATGGGTTTTGTTCGATAAGTATAGAACAGTTTATGATATTTTTTTTTAAATAGTTTCCCCTTTTTGTCGGGAAACTTGTCTGTGTGGTATACTGCAATTCTTCAAATGGAAACTTGAAGTGTGGGAGTCGTCAATAACAATAACACAGTTTAGGCGTGTTAAAAAACTTCATTTTCTTTTTTATTCTTATTTGTTTTACCGATATTCTTGTTACAGTTATGTCTTTTGTAGTTAAATAGTAATTCAGAACTTCTTATTATACTTTTGTCCTCCTGTTTCGCCTGCTCAATGAATTCTTACTGCACTGATGTCTTGTGAGGCAATAGTTTATTTCTTGCCATTTTTTAAAGAATATAATTAGTCAACAACTTGTTTATAATAGCCTACTTGTTAACATACAGAATATTTTTTTTTTAAATCAACCAATCAAAATAAACTAAATTCTTCATTCAATTTCGATTGACAGTAGGTCTGCTGAATTCTACTATGTTGTTGTTGTTGCTGCTGCAATGAAAATTCATCCCTTGGAAGTGCCATTTTGGACCGTCAAAGTAAACAAAAAGAACAAATATGGAGTACCATATTTCACCGCAAATGAAATGTGTAGGAGATGTTAGAGCATCTTCTAATTTTCAAGGTATACATACTCTCCTCCAGCAAAGAAAAAAAAAACGGGAACACGAGGCCTATACGACAATCCTTCCCCTTAAACTGTTTTTTCCAAACATTTCAAATAAATTTATGAGTAGTTTTTCCATTATGTTTTGTTTCTCAAAATAATGAATAGCGATCGAGTATAACCAACCCTACCTATATTAGCCGCATCACTTCAATATACCTCTATCATCCATCATCGAAGCCATTTTGAGACGGCCAAGTCACAAAACTCCTCTAAATAAAAAGCAGATATTAAGGTTATCGCATTTGAGTTGCTTGCGGGATATAACATTTGCCATGAAAGGGAACACAAAAACACAATTAGGGATTCACATTTCCTTAGTATGATAAACTATGTACTTCTTGATTTAAAAAAGGGGCATCCCCTTGAACCCGTCAATGACTGCAGTATCATCCGATAAGCCTCCAATTTCAAGAGCCATGCTTTATGTCAAGACTACCGGGGAACTTCGGCTTTGATAGGAGTCAATGCGGTACTTTGATCCGCATGTATAGAGAATGGCAATGAAGAGATGGCTGAATCCATTAGCAGAACCATAAGGCAGGGAGATGGGCGTCCTATGGGGAGGGGGGGGGGGGGGGTAGGGTTGAGGGGCTGTACCCCCAAAGAATGTAGAATTTACCCCATATTCTTGGTCTATCTTTATATCTTATGTAGTATACTTTGATGAACAAGATTTACTTTTCACTCTAAAATGCGTTCATAGTTTTTTTTTAGCGCACTTACCTTGTTGGCAATAATTATGTAGAACTTAAATTTGATATACAGGCATTACACATCGCCCCCACCCCCTCCGAGATTTGTGGCCCAGGCAGTAATGGCAGTGGCAATTAGTCTCCAGGATGGGGGAGGGGAGGGGGGGGGGGAACTTTTATGAGGAGAGGTTTACGTTCTATACTGTATAAACTATACAGGATACACGGGTTATGTCCCCTGCCATCATATGCAATCCCAATAATAGGTATTCGTATTTAAAGATTTTGCTGAAAAATCTATGCAGCCATGTCTAACATTCTGTCTGCACGTGTTATTTTCAGTTTGTCGCCAAATTCTGTTGGACCCCCCCCCCCCCCACACACACACTATAGTATGAGATGGCAAGAAGTCATGTTCTGTAATATATTCTTTCTCGCGGAGAATCATCTCGTTGCAAGAGGGACTATAGGTATTTCATCAATTGAGGTATTATCAATCATTTTATATCGATTGTGCAAAGCGGTGCTCCGGCGACAATTTTGTTTTGAGGCATTATTTTTGTCCGTCAAAGGTATTGGGTCAGGATTAGGGTTGCGATTGGGTTAAGGTTAGGTTCAGACTCAGTGATAGGGCTGAGTGTATAGTGTAATGATCAGGGCTCAAGTTCAAAATTCAATTAGTGTCGAAAATACATTATTGTAAACCGCGCAGCAATTGTCGGAAGCTTCGCCGAAGAATGTGAAAAGTATGCAAGGATGACATAGTTGATGCTGAACCGTTCTCTTGTTACCATTTCGGATCCATGGTGATTTTTAGCGTAATCATGGGACATGCTGACCGATATCTTTGTGACAGAAATTTGAAGTTTTCACTGGGTCCTTTATCCTGTCGTAATTTCGAAGTAATAGCACCATGAACTTGAAAGTATACCCATGGTAGACCCATGCGCGAGAAAGATTTATTGAACGAAAGGTCCTCAGAGGCCTTGTGAGTCATCGTAACCTATGACCTGAGCCAAGAGGGAGAGAAAGATAAAGAAAGAGAGAGAGAGAGAGAGGGGGGGGGGGGCGAGAAAGTAAAAAATGGAAGGTGATCGGGTAAATAATTGAGCGAGGGATAGGGGAAAAGAAGAGAGAGGGAAAGAGGAATGGTAAATGTAGATTTGAAGGAGAGCAAACCATAATTTTAGAGATGAATAGCAAGAAAGAAGTAAAAGAAAGAAAGATGGGGGAAATAGCGAAAAGGAAAGGGGCAGAGATGAAAGAGAGAAAGAGAGAGTGGGGGGCGGCGGGAATTTGATTGGTGAAATTGTATACAAAAATACCAAAATCACATCAGGATGACACGATGTCGATGAAAAGAGTACATGAACGGGAGAAAGAGATGGTTAGTAAATGTATATAAGGGGAGGAAAGCAGAAATGAGAAAGAAAAGCGACTAAAACATCACATTCTGTTAAATGATTCGTCTTTGTCCTGAATTTCAGAATAACGACCTCTCTGGGAAGTCGCCAAATATAAAATGCCGACATTTTTCTCCAGGCAGTTCTCAAAATGATCAATGAGAATTAGATTGGCCAAGACGTTTATTAGTTTTCTTGTTTCCGTTTCTATATCATCGCGTTATGAAATTGGGATTAGTCAGTTTTATAATGAAAAAGAAAAATGTCGTCCACCTATATTGCGTTTTATGATTTGAGAAAATGAGAGCAATAGTGAATGATGTGTCATGACGTCATTATGGTTGCTATCTATAAGGTTATCATATTCAGTCAAACTTATTTTCTTCCCCTTTTTTCAACAAAATAACCAAGTAATAAATTTGCATATATATAATGACAAAAATAATTTCAAGAGCAAATGTATGGTTTTAAAACAAGGAGGAAGGTGCAAATTATAAAAGCATGGAGTTTTGTCTAATACGCCTTATACAATAATAAACAATGAAATAAGAACGAAAAGAGAAAAAAAGACCGGGACATGAAAATAATGAGAAATTAAGCTTTCCACCTTCATGGTTAGATTGTGATAATTTGTTTAGCATGAATGAAACATCGATCTGACTATGAATTCATTTATCTTTTATTTAGTTACTGAATGTATTACCAGTATTGTGTATTACCAAATACGAATAAAATGTAATAATTTTATAGTGTATAATCCTTACATAAATATTATTCCAGGGATGAAGTTTCAATATTTTCTTTTGTACACAAAATATTTTTGTATGATTATCTCTCCTTTGTTTCTACTTTGACACCAACTGCAACATGCAATTCGACTCAGGTGCCGTAGATTAAATAAATGAAAATATCCCTACGAAATGAATGCGTTATTTTAATGTTCCATATTTTATGCAGCTTCGGAATAGGGTCGAAATAGAACATTATTTTTACAACCAAAGAAAAAAATCCATCTATTATTTCGCTCATGTCTATAGTTTTACTCCAGGAAGATTCAAACACCATCTTTTAAACCAATTATAGTAGCAGACAAAATGGTAGGTTTCACTAATTATATTTCCGTCATAAATAATTGAATGTGTCCCAAATGTTTGTTTTTTTAGCTATTTATTTATTTGTTCTTCCCCGCCTTTTCAGTCTGTTGTCGGCTCCAATGTTCTGTCGAAAACAAGTTGATTACTTCCGAGTATATTTATTTGTTAACTATATACCGCCTCAAAAATTCCGGGTGGCTGTTTTCTGTCTGTGTATTTATTTATTTGATTGTTTTGTGTTTGTTTTTATTATTATTATTATTATTATTATTATTATTATTATTACAAACAAAAGGTTAGTGGGGGTGCTTTGGGGCTTAGGGATTCTTGTAATATTTTTCTACATGTGCTTAGCTTAAATTAATTTATAATCAAGACAAATTATAAAGGGGGACTAGAGCCTCCAAGCCCCCTAGAACAGCTACTAATGTGCATACTAGTTTATTAGTATAATAATAATATATATAATAAATTCATGTACATTTTGTCCAGAGTATTCGGTTAGATATCTAAGGTTCTTATCCCATGTAAAATAGGTTAATCTTGATATGAGGCTATTTTTTTTTAATGTCCAAAGAGAAATGATCATATTCCACCTGAACATTGTGTACATGTATATTAATGATGTTATTGCGTTTTAATACCAAACAGGGGCTCAAGGAAGGCAACCACTACTGGTTAAAATATGCTACCCTTTATAAATGCCAGAAATAAATATACAAATAAATGAATGGAAAAACAAATAAATTTCACCTGTAGCAAAATGAAATCAGTCATGAAATGGAAAGATGAAAGAAATTGATTTCATGATGATACGATGTTGTTCTTGTTGTTGTTGTTAGTTTTAGATACAGAATTATGGTTATTTACAGGGGGTAAAGAGGCTGGTATTAATACACCAGTGGGCTGTAGCTCTATCATTTTAAACCTGGACAAAACTAAGATTTTGTGAATACCGTAAATTGCATAATGTTGTTCACATAATAAGCTGTCTATGAATTGTGGGCTTTGTGCAATACCGCCACGATAGCGGTCCTTCGCAATACTAAATTTGTGGTGATTAATAATTATATCTATTTTCATGATATTCGATAGCATATTTGCATTCCCTCAATTAGATGTTTTTTAAAGTACCTAGCAGTAATCAGCATCTTTACTAGTATAAAATCGTAGAGAAGTAAGATTATCGAAATTCATCTGAATATATTTGAGATAACTGAAGAGTTTAGATTGTGGACCATGGTGGTGTTTTTTTTCCTCGAGAAACATTCGACACCTACCCCCTTTCGAGTCCCTTTGTCTTCTACATGAGGAAACCACGTATTTACATAATATGTTAACTTGTGATATATCTTTTATGCTTTCTTCGTTAAGAAAAAAAAAGGGAGCACAATATACAGACAATGTTCTCTTCGCTATGGCGACAGAATGTGACGTAACAATTATGGATATCCTAAGAATTTGGCGGTTTCTTCAGATCTCATGAAGCGGAGTCTGCGCGTGGTTTGTTCGGGTCGTCTGCAAGGATTTGAATTTAATTTCTATCAGTCTGTGCTGGACAAAGATTTCACACTACTTTCTATCTGCTTACAAAACATTATCCAGTCACAATGATTCAAATATAAAATTGTAGACTTACGGAGATAATATATCTGACAATTTTATGAAATATCAGGCTTTACTAACTGAAATAGGCGTCTTATGACATTATTTTCACGAAGAATTCCTCAGGAGCCGTAACGGCTTATCCAATTGAAAATAACTTTTTTTCATTTTAAACTGCAGAGAACTTGTTCGAAATAAATGATTACTAATCGAAATGGGGTAACAGGATGAATTTGATACTGGAGACTTGACCAAAAATCTGTCGATTAGGGTGCTCAATCCGCCCGAGGTCTCCGCCGAATATTGCCTCGATGGCTTGTTGATGTCGGGGTGGTGCACATACACGCTATACCAACATTATGCAAATACTTCATAAAACCTTTGTGACATGAATGACTTAAAATGAATGAGTCTATACAAAATCAGATTGCAATTCAAATCGAGCGAAAATTTAATAAGAAAAAATCTTACAGACCAACTGTAGAAGAAGTTATATTGTGCTTAGTTTGGAATACAGCCATTTTTTAAAGCAATGCATTGAAAATGAAGGAAAATCTGTCCTTCATTTTTATTATGTTGAATGAACTATGAATTATGTTAAATAGCTATGTCATTCCTCGTAAATGCCAGTTTCCATTGTTACAACATGGGTTCAACTTGCATCACTGAATTATTATGAAAAGCAAACAATTCCGCCTGTTATGAATGTTGTTTATGCAAACATTAGGAAAGAAAGGTTTACGTAAAAGCTATTAATTTTACTTTCAATTAAGTTTACTTTTGGTAAAACTGACATTCTGATAATTGTTTTCTTCAATGCGTTCTTTCCTGGCAGAAATAAAACAACATCAACAACGAAATACAACATCAATCGACATCAGCTATGTGATTCATAAATAATGAGTTCAAAAAGTAAGAAATAAATGGTACTAGACACCACCTCAGTTTGCAGCTTATTTAGTTTCTTAACATATTTTTTTGTTCACAATGTATTATTTCAAAGCTCCAAATTGACCACAAAACAAATTATTTTTAGTAGGTATTAGGTAACATTTGAACTAAATTGTTTACAGTTGGCCAACTGCTGATAAATTAAATCTGATGTACAATAATGCATGAGTCCATACTTATCAATTATATTTCCATGTATTTTTAATGTATTTTTTCATATTCATTATTGTACTTATGCTGTGTAAAACAAACTACGCATGTACCATTTCCTAATTTTTTAAAAATATTTAAAAAATACAAACTTTCATGAATACGTATTCCTTTGAATTTATGAAGGAGTTCAGTCCCTCATACAAACGATAGCAAACCATTGGTATTTTGTAAACAGTTAGCCTTTACACAATAAGTTTTTGGCTCATTTAGATTCCCCTTGACACTTTTGTTTTTTCTGAAAGTAATACGGCTCAACACTTCTGGTGGAGTAAAACGAGTCGGTTAGTAAAAGAGGTTGGGAAAGTTATCTCTTCATTTCTTTATTTTTTAACAACAATTTGCAAGTATATCAACATTTTGGAGATATTAGGAGACGATTTATCATCCTCCATAAAACTCCTTCAACATGCTGAATAGTCAGAGATCATACAAACATACAACTTACGATATTTACCTGAGAAAATAAATTTGAATTATTTCTCTCAATTACAAAACATACGCTTCTGAAATAAACAATCATTATGTAAACTGTGTACTATCTCTTTACTTGTATAGAATATGAACTTTTGACAATAAAACAGGTGAAATAATTTGAGTCACTTAAAGGCATAAAGAAGTTTTGAAATATCCACGATGTGTACAGGTTAATCATTTGTGGTTTTTCAGATTAAACTTTGATTCATATTAAAGATAAACTTGAGTTCTGGTGTAAAAAAAAAGAATTATCACAGAATCAAACGAAACTTACACTGAATGTTCAAGATTACAAATAAATGTCATTTGCCAGACGATTTTGATAGAAAATGTATACTGGCTGACTAATGAGTATAGAAAGATAAGGAAATCAAGGTAAGTAGACCTGAAACAATTTGTGTAGTCCCATATATATTTTTCTGTGTACAGTGCTTGTTACTTTACCAAGACTGAGCCAAATCTATTATGATTTTGATGACTCCACAACCTCGCAATACACACCAATACTTACATGCCACATGATCAACTTTTTCTGATCCATTCCCCACCTTTTCTTTCACAATGCAATCGCATGACCAGAACTCAACTTTATCTTTAAATTCGGTCTGTCGTTTGGGACAAAGATATCATATGCAGAAATGAGTACCGATATATGTAATCATAATTATTCTTTTTGATTTAAGCCAGAGATTTTTTATTTCAATACCAAAATCAAAACAAAATTAACGGAGACAATATTGATACTAAATATTAATAATAATATTGAATGGAATTGATACCATCAATAACAAATGTCTCTCTACCAAACAGTGATAAATAATTACATAATAATATTACAATATTTTTCTTTTACACTAAAGGACTTGAAACTTTGAGTCTTTAGATCATTGTATCAAAGTGAATTTGATATCGTTTGTGTCTAGTATCAAATCGACCACATTTGTGATGCACTGGCACTTATATGCGTGACCTTTTCATTTCTTGAATAACTCCGTGAACAAAGAGTTATCCAACGCAAGATCTTTCAACATTATAAGTTGTAAACTACATTAAAAAAAAAAAACTTGAAAATACATTATAATATACGTCTCGGTAACAACAAAAACAAAAAACAAGTAAAACCAAATAAAACAAAATAAAAACGCCAAGCAACAAAATGAATAACGTTGTTAACATAGGTGGTGTTTTTTTTTTGTATAGCATGAGATCCATCTGCCTTGTAGCTGTGATATACTCTGGCGAAATTAGAAGTGAACAAAGTGATGGAAGTACTAACAGTTGTGAGGTTCCTGCATGGACAAGCATCCGATCAGTTTTATACTTAAACAAGAGGGGGTACCCCCCCCCGCCCCTTCATCCGCGGAAGCTGGTAGTGGCACTGGCAAAAGATGCTACTGTGATGAACTTCATGTATTCCACGATTGGTAGTAAGCATCTAAACAGATCTTCTTGTTCTCCTTTGTAGCAACCGCAAACAACTTGTTGATTTATGTATGTCACTTCAAAATGATGTTTTTTTTTTGTTTTTTTTTTTATTTATGTGACTTCAAAATGATGTTGACGTTCCACGTTGCGGTATTCAAATTATTTTCGATGCTAAGTTTGATAACTGTAGTTCTTCTTGTAAGCAAAGAAAGAAAGGAATTGAACATACACCTTTGGTCATTAGGAAAGAACAAGATAACAAGATACTTAAGCACTTCCACATCACATCAGACCTGCAGAAAAAGATGCGAGATGTGTCTCATTATCCCGCGAGGCTCTGGGGTAAATAACTGATCTATATAGGGTAACCCCAAAAGATAGATGGGTAACACTAAACCTCAAATATGTGCAGTATAAGTGTTTCAAATACGTTGATCATCAGTCAATGTAGAATTTTACCATATAGATTGGTTTCGATCAATGTTGAAGCTCCAATGCCCATACATGCTCCGGCCAGCCAGTGCGATTTCGCTTCCGTTTCGCCTCGCAGTCATTTCTCTGCAAAATATAAAATTTGAAAAATAATTAATAGGACTATAGAAAATACTAACTAAATACACAATTTGTATTTTTTTCAGTGTTGTACATCAATAAGTAAATGAATTTGCTATTTTTATTTGAGTCTTTTAACAAGTGGCTAAGCAAGGGTCCAGCCATTGATGAGGGGGAAGGCAACATTATAATTGACACGTGAAATTGCGAAATTACAAGGTTTCGGAATAGTAGGGAGGGTGTGGGAAGGGCTGCTTTCATTTCCTTTTCACGTGATCCACCCCCTTTCGCCTTATTTTTCTTTCTTTCTCTTCTCCCACTTTTTCACCACTCGTTGGGGGCATCCGCCCAAGTGGCCCGATGTATACGCCATTGCTTTTCAACATATTTATAAGGCTATTTTGCAGTCGTTTACTGCCATCAAAGCACAAATCATGGAGTATAGTTTGTCATAAGGTGCAATATTTCTTTGTCGTCTCAAGCAAAGTTAAATCTGTTACGATCAATCTTGGTACAACCCAAGAGAATTATAATCTGATAATTTGCTTTTTAATACTGACCATGAATTCAACATTTATTTCGCTCCCAGCACCATTTCGACCATTTTTGTGGTCAGGAAAGTTACCATTAAGAGGAAAGCGACATTTATTATTTCATAAACTGGCCACTAAACTTGTTGAAGAGGGTAGAGAAGTAAAAGCCCCCCCCCCCCCCTCCCCGCCCGCTGTCACCTGCAACATATTTGTTATAACAGTTTCGGAATACCATTTGATATCGGGACATCCTTTATACAAAGGGAGCTCACGAGACAGACGGTCTCTACAGTAGACCAACTGACCAAGAGATCGGGCCTCTGAAAGTTGTCAGGAGGCCCACGTGATCGACTTGTTGGTCTAATTTGTGGTAGGGTCCGTGGTCTAGTGAACACTCAGATAATATTTTTAAAGACCTGCGAGAGTGACATTGTTAATTTCGTGGGCTGTGAATCAGATATAAGCTCTCCACTTTTAATTATGAAGCCAGACTTCAAAAAGAAATGAGAGAATAGAGGATAAGACAATGGGAAGAGATCACAATAACTCCCAATGACGGTTGATCAATTTTGGAGCAGGCCCGGGCCCACGACCCCCTCCCGATCGCGTTTCCTATTTTTGTCCATGAATCTTTTGTCGCCCTCCCCTGGAGATGGACACCCCCGATCCAAAATATCAAATTTCAGGAAAAACTGGGCATAAATGGAAAATGATGTATTCATTTGATTCTGTGAATAAAAGAAGGACACTCATTAATATGTTATCTTAATGGTATTTCAAAGTCATTGCAACACTTCACTCATAATAATAGAATTTTGATTTAAGCGTGTCTAGTCAATTTCAATGAAAACAAAATAATTTACGATCCCACACATAATCATTAATGTTATTTTTTGTTCAAATAGTATAATGGAGGATTGGGTCGTTTCGGATTTTAGATTTGCTCCGAAATTTATAAACAAAATTTCTAATTTTATGACAAGTTATATAGTGTGCCTTCATGTGCCTTCAAAATGACTTTTATTCTGTTTTTGCGTTTTGCAGATTACTCATAATGCTGCAGATACTTGTATACTGAAACCGTTTTTGTATGAATTTAGTGAAATATTCATACAGACACGGCAGGCCTACAAAACCACATAAACCTTTGATTTTACAATCTTACAAAGAAAGTGAATTTTCGAGAGGTGGAAAAAGAAAGTCGGCCTACTTGGCCACCCGTGATTTACTATCAGGACAGGTGCGAACAGAGATCGGTGGCAATAAGCACCTATTGTCGACCCCCAAAAGAAGGTTTTTCTTCAATAATCCAAACAGTTTATGGTGGTTTATGGTTGAAAGGTGTCAAGATTGTTCCCCTGCTCATTTGATGTCACTCGTGCACAATAACATCATAGATTGAGAAACCGTAACTACTAACTATAATAATGAAAGAGGAGGATGTGAAAGGCACGCGTGCTTTTCTATTTGTGTTCACAATTCTATAAGAATAGTATTTAAGAGACCCAGACAGATACTTTGTTACTGAAGTCAGGTTTTTCTTCAATAATCCAAAAAGTTTGTGGTGGTTTATGGTTGAAAGGTGTCAAGATTGTTCCCCTGCTCATTTGAAGCACAATAACATCATAGATTGAGAAACGTAACTATAACACTAAAAGGGGAGGGAATGCAAGGCACGTGCTTCCCTATTTATGTCACAAGAATAACCGTTCACAATTATTTATAAGAATAGTTGAGAGACCCAGACAGATACTTTGTTCCTAATCTGATTACGTAAAAAAAGTCACGATTCCATGAAAGACAGACTTAAAAAATACCTTCAAAAACTTCAGAATGGCCTATTAAAGATGACTAAGGCGATCCTCTTTTATATAACGATACCACTTCTACAGTTTCATTATTAACACACACGAAAACACAAAGAAACTTTGTTGCAGAAGTAAAAAAATGACTAAAATCTTTTACGTGCCCCTGCTTTCACAATCATATGGGGAATTCATAGACGGAGTAACTATAGACCATAACAACTATACCAACATACTGCCATTTTCGAAGTGAAGAAATATTGTGCTTCACATAAACTTTCCAAATAGAAGGCAACATTTGACATTCAAGAATTCCTTACGGATGTATATCAAAAGGTAGGACTTTCATCGCGTATAGTGTCTAGATGATTATAGTCAGACACTTTCTTTCATAAGCCGAATTATGACAAACCTGCATTTCTCGTAATGGACGGCAACCCGAAACCAACGGATACAAAATGAATTCGGATTTTGTTTTCTTCATAATATTGGAATAATTTACACTTTTTCTATCAGAACATCATAGAAATATATACGTATGGAATAGCAGGGCAGAATTGAAATCAATACTAGATCGAAATATCCCAATCTTTAGCCTATTCTAAATAAAGACCATCTTAACATTACAATCTCAAATTCAAATTGCCACATATTCGAAGAAAATTTGTAAGTCTTTCAGACGAAAAAAATATACGATCCTGTTAATCTTCCAAATTCAGTCAATTAAAAGATAAAAGGTTTACTTATTATACGAAAGGACTTTCTAATAAAATGAAAGAGGAAACGTAAGATCATTCATATAACATATCTTGCAAAAACAATTTAGCAGCTTAGGGTATACATGTACATTGCTCTTCATCAACTAAAATTAAATAAATCGGTCACAAAACGTTTTGGACGTATCGAATTTGTAATCAGGCTTCAATCTACTTTTCTAAAAACATTACCATGGCATAACCTTTCCTCTGCAATGTACATGTAATACGCAAGGCTAAAAGTTGAATGATCTATTGAGTCCCGTCTATACCCTTTAGCGTGTCTCGTTTGCTACGAGATTTATAACTTCCGCTGTACGAATATGGATTATTATATAACAACTCGAGTATTAAATTTCCTGCCCTTTCAATTCCAATTATCTCAGTTAATCGAGTAATTTATTTTTATCCTTTATTCTTCATTAACTGCCCCGCCCTTTCTCTCTAATGGCGTACCCCAAATTTGTTACATAAGGGAGGATAAAAAGTATTCAAGCAGACCCGACGCTACAAAGGGGTTTTGCAACTTTTCTTCTCATTAATTATTTTTGTTGGGTTTTCTTTCATGTTACCAAATTGGCATCAATTTAAAATTAGCTTTTGAACAAACCCCACACGTATCGTTCGGTTGATTGTGACTTTGCAATATATTTCCCGACAGATATTGCATTTTCGTCATCATGTGACGAACTTACGGCTTTCATCTTATCTTTTCAAAGATTTTTAAAGAATTATTGTTATGGGTGATAGAGGGGAAAACATTGTTTTGCTGGGAAACAAGATTTCGTTTTGTCATTTTGTCCTGTATTACGTATTTTTTATTTTTTATTTATTGTATAAAGGAATATAAGTTATTTTGCAAAGTCATGAGCAATAGCTAAAAAAGATGATCATGTTTGTTCTCAAATCCATTTCTAAATATCATACATTAGGTCTGAAAATCACATGGGCGGTGCTTTACTCATTTCATAATTGACGGGTCATTAGTCATTTCATCTCGATTCATGGATGTCAGTCATTCACCTTAACTACATTATTTATATCATTTTCAAGTAGCCTAAAGCATGGATTGTCATGTATAATTACTAGGTGACATATCTCCCTGATCATTAGCACTGTCTAAAAAAAACTAGCATAGGCATACTTCTGAAACTTTAAACAAACTTTCAGCGAACTTTAATTTTGTTTCAGTTTTAAACATATGGTATGTACACCATCACTCGGATAGGAAATACAACTATGATACATTCCGTTTAATAGAAAATCCTTTAAAATTCTCTAAATAGAATGCGTATGTATGGTTTAATAAACATGTGCTATGAAGATTAAATTTAAATTCCATTCTTCGTAAGATGCGTTATTGATTTTGTGTTTGTTTAATGTTGCGAAAGAATACAAATTTAGGCATTTTGGCAGAACATATTAATTCATCATAACGGGAAAGTCGTTGAATCCGTTCATTCTAATCTGATCTCTATACGGTTTGTTAATTTGGTCTTAAACTCATAAGTGTCAGTAAGTGGTTAAATGCTTACGGACAAGACATATATAAAATAAATAAAAATAAATAATATATTTCAATCTATATCGGAAACATTGACCAGTATTAGATTCAATGATAATTCATAGAAGAGGACATTTAAAAGGCGATTTCATTTTGACATAATTTATTCTGAATCATAGAATTATTTATTTTCTAATCCGTTTTCGTTCTTGGTATTCATGTACCTTTTAGGAATAACGCAAAATGAATGTGCTACAGTAGATTTCAACTTGCATATCTTGGTTAGGTAATAGGCATATAGCCCTGGAAAAAAAGTCGAATCAAAGGGAATCAAATTCACCGTCTCCAATGAGTCCAATAACAGAATGAGGATAATGAACTGGTGTTGAATAATTGTTACCATTTGCAATATTGTATTCTATGTATTTTAAAAATTCATTATACCATGAATAGGTAGATAATCAATAAAACTGAATAAGATCTCAATCGCTAAATTCATCACTACCATAGATAAACTTAAGGATCAGTCGAGCCAAGCATATAATTATGAAGACAGAAAACAGAATAATTTTAAACCAAATCTAAATCAATCATACTAAACACGGTCCGAGTCAGACCTCCTTGTTATGTCACGTGAATTATTTTCCCTCATCTTTTATATCCAATTCTCTTATTCAATGTAAAAAGCCGACTGTCCTTAATTTCCAACTCATGATCCGTGAGTTATTGCTTAGTCCTCGAGCCAGCCAGCCAGTCAAACCTCGACCCATTTTTCATGCGGCACTTTCGGCGCGACCACACAGCGGCAAATGGTACTCATTGTTCGCGACGTCGTCCGAATGCCGACTATTTTGTTTCGAATGGTTGAGAACATTACGAATTTCGGCTGGCGATTGTAATAAATTATATAATACTCAGACACATTATGAACTACGTTTTTAACACTTTGCCATTACGTGTAAACCCATTGTAAATCATTTAGCGGTTAATGTAGTATAGTTTCAAAGTGTATCTGAGGTTATTAAACTTCTGTTTTCAAGGATTGTTAAAGGGTGACGAAACTATTAATATTTTGTAAAACCTTAGTTATAAATGGATGGTCAAAGAAGGACTATGGACATTTTACACCTATTTCCCATTATTTCATTAATGTGCCAACAAAAGAAACATTTCTTCTCAAGTAGGCTATAAAGTCAGAAAAAGTAGTGATTCATATTTCATATTACATGAAAGATGACAAAATGTTAGATTAAGAAGGTTTATATAAAGTTTTACTTACACTATAACTGCCCCCTTTTTCCTCTCTTTAAAAAAACGAACTTTCATTTCCTCTTCTTTCCATGCATCTCCTTCTGACGACTATGATAAATGCAATCTCTTCATTTCAATATATTCTCCAAATATAATATTAGTCCTTTTATCTTTATATTATGATCATTCGAATAATTGACACTTCTTGATGAAATTCTTTATGTTTTATTTGTTTTCAGCTATTTTAAAAGTGTGTTAGCCTTCCCCAACAATAATAAATTCGATGGACAAGTGAACAGATTTCAAGTAGGCCTATTTACAGGAGAAAGAAACAGGTCTAAAAAACGGAATTGGATTTGGTAGCTTGATGAAATCATTGTGAGAGGCATGACGTCGTTGATCAACGTAAGATTTAAGACCCTTAGGAAGTCGTAGAGAATGATAGTGAAAATAATTGTTACACGGTTTAAAATTAGTTTGTGCGGCTTTATCAGTTCATTGTTTTAATTCCTTTTCGGGGATGCCCGGGAATGTGTGCATTATCCATGAAAAATGATACAACGATAAAGTTAAGGTTAATGTACAAGGCGTTTGTTTATTTGCGTTGGCTAATACCTCCACTGCCCTCTATTTCCCAATATACTTTGTTTCAATAATTGTTTTAAATAATCATATTTACTTTGTAATAAGTACATATTGGAAAACATTTAAGCGTAAACGGGGTATAACATTTGGCAGGTAATGTGAAATCTAGCCATACCTGCAATAATTATCGTGAAGAGAAATATGATTGACAAATACAAATATAAAAGAAACTTACTGTGGCACTCTCGTGTTTGATAGCACCCTTAATGATTGAGCGGCACGTCAAAGAGAAGTCCTGCCGAATCATAGGCATAGTAGTCCCGACGCCGTCTCTGCTGATATCCTCTATCATCATCCCGTTTATCGTCATCTCCATATCACCGTTCATGTTATCATCTCGGGAAACCATATCTGTTAAATAAGCGATGTAGCTGGTCGCTAACCGAAGGGTTTTGATTTTAGAAAGTTTGGTGTCGGCGGGAACGTTTGGGATGCACTCCCGAAGATCGGCGAAGGCGGTGTTGATGCTTTGCGTTCGACGGCGTTCCTTTCGGTTACCCACGACGGTTTCGTCGACGGGATTGTTGTCGACGGCCCGGCGCTTCGGGCCGCGCTGGAGATGAGGATGGTGTTGATGATGGTTATCGTTTTGGTGATGGTGGTTGACGACTTGTCGGGTATTCATATCACAGAGTTGTTGCTGCTGCTGTTGTTGCTGGTGATTTTGGCTGGCGAGGATGTCGAGATTCTGAATGGTGTGGTTGCCGATCGGGCTATTGCCGTGTGGCGCGAGTGATCCGGGGCTGACTGACGATGCCGGGCTACTTGACGGCGCGCTATCTAACATCGCACTGCACTCGAACGATGCCGCATCAAACGGGCTTTCTAGGCTAGCCCCAGTCGATCTCGACTCGTTTCCAAACTTCCAGTCAGATTGTTCCTGATAAGGAGGACGATGATCACGAAGATGATCACCTCGATACTGATGTCGAGGCATCGACGTCAAAGAAACGCCGCCAAAATGCTCGACAAACGAGCCGTTTTCGTATTTCTTGTCGATCCCCTGGTCATTCGCCCTTGACCTTGTTGTATTCGATAAATAATCGAAAGGTAGGTCGGATGATATAACGGTAGTGTTCATAATACATCGGCAGCTGCTGCCATAATACCCCCTAGTATCTTTGCATGCATGTAGCTCTACCGGAAAAGCTGAAAGCTCGCTATGTATGCTCATCGTATTCTCGTCCTGTCTCTTAATATAGTCGTTAACTTTGTTTGGATTTCAAATGATATGAGTAAAAAAACAACTCTGACGAATGACAGCTTTCATTCAGTGTCACAACGTCATCCGAAACAAGTTTCTCCTTGCTTCAAGATCAGTGAAAGATAGAGAAAAGCTCTGCATTCGTTGAAGAAAGTCAGAAGTTCATAAACTTCATGAAGACGAACAGTGCAGTCCCTCTTCCTGCTGCGAGCTGCACAAATTACAAAGAAGTAGAGAAACACACCGGCAACATGCCTCGCGGGGGAGTCCGAGTAAATAAAAAAGAAGAGAACGCGTGCTCTGTTTTATTTCCTCACAATGAATAAATGAATGACCCTCTCTTTCACACGAATGTAGTCCAATGTGACACTGCTACGAGAGATAATTATCTTAAGCCACCCTGGTGTCTTTCCGGTGAATAAGTGTTTGTAAGGCTATGCTCTGGTACTCCTCAGTGTTGATCTGATGAAGCGTCCCAGAAGCCCAAGACCCGACCCCTGTCCGTCCCAGACGTGATGGGTTTAGGTTTGCCCTGATCAGGATAGCGGCGATGACGTCACCCTCCCCATCTTCTGTTCAGTTGGATGATGTGACTAGGACAAAGTAATGCTATATTCAGGCAATTGCCCTCAGAATAGAATTCAACATTTGCTTTTTCTTTCACTTTATTTTTCTCCAGGTTCTTTTTTGTCTCCCTGTACGTCCTCTAATTAAATCTCTCGTTTCTTATCTGCTCTATTCTCTTTCTCCCCCCCTTTCTTTACCCCCCTTTCATCTCTCCCCTTGACTATTTCTCCCAGTCTTTCTTTCCTATTTGTCTATCTCTGTACCCTGTTCTCTCTCTCTCACTATCTTTCACTTGCCCTCTCGTTCATTCGTTTTATCTCTCCCTATAATAACTCATTGTCTTTTCTCTCTTCTTCCCCCTCCCCCTCTCTCTCTCTTTTTCTCCCCCACATTTCCCTATATATTTCTCCTTTCTCTTGCCCTCTCTCTCTCTATTCTATTTAATTTCCCCATCATTCTCATATGATCATATGAATAACCCTATGGGATGATATTACGGTACATATTTAAACAGATACCAACTTCGTCAAACTCTTTACTCACATAATCTAATTAGAGAAAGCTGTTAATGTCATCTTCAGTATGTTTGTAAAGAGAATGTTTTATTTGATACGAAATCATAGTGAAACTCGTTCTTGTATTATTATATTTGAGCTATCGACAGTGGACACATGATCAATATTCACAGTAAAATAAACAATAATCACAAGGCCAGTCGAGGATCTTTACTTCAAAATTATTCTGAAAGTCTCGGTAATCATTTGACTGAATTTGTTATATAAAGTAAAAACGTAACCATAACCACTTTTGAATGGTTATTTCAAAATTTGTTTACAAGTGCTTTATAAAATCAGGCACGCGCACGCGAACGCTCCCAATTCGAAGATGATGATAATTTATTCACCAATTGTTAAACTGGATTATCCTTTCTTACGTTGCCTTATAATATAAAGACTTCCGTTATTTCTATACCTCGCCGATGCCGGTGGCCACTTCAAGACTTGCCCCAACAATAGACACACTGACAATCCAGACCTCGGCAATTATTTATAAATGGTCGATAATTGAGCTAAATTAGTGGACCGGGGCGGGACAAGATTATCTTCTAAATAATGTCTGGAAGATATTCTGAAGTAAAATCACCAATGATATGTTTCCTACTTCCGTCTACCAATAGAGTAGCCTATGCAATGTCTTCTTTGACACTCTACTTCTTTACTCATTTCTCATTTCATTCATGTCATTAATTATTGCTTTGTTGCAGTTGCTGTTGTTGTTTCCGATTCAGCTTCGATCCTCTTTTTTTTCTCCGACAAGTTACTGCGTCTCCTTCTCCACGTAACCGAAAACCATAAGGTTGTATCCCAAACCTTTACCCTGATTTTATGTTATTATTACTTCCATTTATTTGTTAAATTTTAAAGTAAATCTGTTTCATTTCTTAGCACCATTCTTTTCACTGGTTTCTATCATTATCTAAAGATATCTGAACGGTCAAAATATTCACAAATATTAATAAACTATTTCAATGACCACTAAAAATAACGAGTATCTCAGAAGATGATGGATGATAGAATAAAAATTGCAATAAACTACTTAAATGAATTTGATACGTTTGCAGGCAAACGGTGAATATCAAGGAACACACATTTTAGTTTTATTTCACACCTTTCTTTCTGTCAACACGTCATTAGTAAAGGCGACTGGGTTGGTACAGGAGCGGCACACTTCAAAAATGGTAGAAACGCCGCTATCTTGAAAATTTCGCAGTATCGGTGACATATCGTATTCACACAACATTCATCAAAAGTGTCATTCATGTCACGTGACGAAGCACTGGTGCAATGTGTCTGTCGTTATCCAAGATAATAAGATAAGAAATGATTAAGATGAAACCTCGAATTCTGAGAAATTCGTCTTTTTTTTTTAGAAAGATCTTTTGCCAAATGTTTTGATGGATAAGTATTGTCAGTGATCAATAAAGTGATGTTTAATTATCGTGTTCTGTCATTTTGCTCTATTGTCGTTCATTCATGTCACGTGACGAAGCACTGGTGCAATGTGTCTGTCGTTATCCAAGATAATAAGATAAGAAATGATTAAGATGAAACCTCGAATTCTGAGAAATTCGTCTTTTTTTTTTAGAAAGATCTTTTGCCAAATTTTTTGATGGACAAGTATTGTCAGTGATCAATAAAGTGATGTTTAATTATCGTGTTCTGTCATTTTGCTCTATTGTCGTTTATTTATTCATTTTTATGCAGTTACTGTGTTCATGTAATAGATTAAGGCTCGGAAGAGGGCAAGAGTTAGTAAATGTTTGGTTCTCATAAACTTTAAAGCACAGCTTGAACCGCGGATTTCTGTAAAGCAGAGTTTGTTTTCGAGGGGCGCCATTCCAAGGTGTACGAGAGCCAGTGTAGTAGGGAGTCGTGTTTTGATTTGTATTTTTTTTTTTGCATTTGTTGGTTGATTGTTGTTGTTTTTACCAATCCTGTTTTGTTCTTTTTGAAAGAAACTTTTTTCTCAATTTCATTTCAATACCACGTAAATCAATGATACTAAAATCATGTATTTGCGATTGAGGCACCGTGATTACGAAGAGCGTGTGTGACGTGCAAAATCGATTTTCAATTATGATAAATGGCACTTGAGGGGAGTCAAGGAGAACACAACAAAACAAGAAGATGCTTGTGTAAATGCATGATCGCCACCCCGTAAAAGTGTTTACAGTATCTTTCGGATGCCAAGTTTGTGGGAAGAGCTGCTAAGTAATTCATTGACTATCGCGTGTCGTAGAGGTTGGGAGATTTACAGCGGTACCGCCAAGTCCCGACGGGCTAGACGTCTCGGCACCGCTATAGCTCTCTGCTCGGCTACAAGAAAGAGTCCTCCTATAGCAACTCATCCACCAAATGTCCTATTTCTCCTCCTACTCATTTTCCTCCTCTACTTAACTTCGCTACAAATTCCCGTCCATATTTGCCTTCGCTCCTTCCTTCGTCACCCCATAAAGGTACACACTGACCATATTATTATTCTCTTCTTCCCCCTCCTCCTCCTCCTCCTCTATCCATCTTTCTTTTCCCCTTCTCTCCGTCCCTATTTTCCTTCGCTCTGAGACTTTTCGTCATTACCGTCATCATCTTTCTCATCCTCCCCATCTTTTTCAGTCTCATCCTTTCCCATCTCCTTCTCCTTCTCTACTCCTTATTCGTCACCCCTTCTCGCCCCCTCGTCATTAACGCCATCTGCTTTCTCGTCACCTTAGTACCTATACGCTCCTCCTCCTCCTATTCTCAATACTCGTCACCCACTTCCTCTTCCTCATCATCTTCCCCTCTTCGTTCTTTTCCGCCTGCTTTTTTTCTTCTCCTCTTTATCTTCTTATCTTGTCATTATTCTCAAGCTTCTAGCTTTCCTTATAGTAATATAGCTCACGAGCTCCCGTCTTATGACGTCACAATGTACAGTAATATACCCCAACTACATTTTCAAATCTTTCCAAATTCCTTACCCCTATTATCATCTCCTATGTTGTTATCTTTTGTAACCCTATACTTCTCACTTTCTCAACCGCCTTTCACTCCTACCCCTCTTTTTCTTTTTCCTTGCTCTCTCTCTCTCTATGTCTTGCTATCTCTGCCCCCACTAATACTCCTTGCACATTCGTCATCATGTTCGTAACATCAATTTTCGTTTCTTCCAAACAACTTTATCTTTCTTATCCATCCACATCACTCGATCGGTTCTTTCACTTTAACGCTTCCTTCCTCCTCTCCCCAGCTCCTTTCCGAAGATTTATGTTTTTTAAGTGCTCGGTTTACCCTAAGATGTGCAATTAAGGGTATCGTTTTGACTCAATGTTATTGTTTTGCGGCCAAGGTTATGAGCGAGAGGAGGGTCGCGTTGCCGGGCAGACGCGGGGGTCAAAGCGGGTCGCGCAGGTGTGGCTATATGCGGCAGTTTCGGTAGCAATTATACCCAGTTTATGCATTAAAATTCATTATTTATGCACACTTTATACGATTGTAATAAACTATTTCATTTGTCCATCACTAAAGCTAACCTTTCCTTATTCTCTTTGAATTTTTTATGCATGATTCACCAATAATTTTTTTTGTTTTAGTTGTTTCTCTCTTGACGCTGAGTTTCATTTGGTATATTTTTATTGCTTTGATTATTTACGATTGTTCTCATGTATTTTGATATTGATAATGTTTCGGGTCGGGTCTTGTTTGTCGAACAATATGTTTTCCTGTAGGTCGGGAAGTCGACATTTCACAAATGGTATAATGATTGGTGTTGATAAAGTTTGCTCAGGACAGAAATACCCCTGCCCCCTTTTGCCCCAAAACTTTACCGACTGAGAAATAAACAATTAAAATTAATGTTGTCGCCGTGATACATACCAACATAAATCATATCATTCCATTACGATGAATAATATGGTATCATCTGTGGCATTCATTTCAAATGTAAAAATTTGGATATTCGGTAGTTATTATTTTTCAAACATTATTGCATGAAATAAACAATTAACCTAAAATGATAAGTATATTCTTGATGCGGTTACTCACTCCCGTTTTCTTTCTTTCTCTCTATATATCTATCCTGTACTCTTTGCTATAAGTAGTGTCTCTTTCTCGAATTAAAGGGTATTCTACAGGAAATGTTTGATCCATCAATCTTAATTTTATAATTTTTTTGTATAAAGGAATGCAAACAGTATCTTCCAAACTTCTAAAGTACTTAAACGAGAAAAATGGCCGCCATCAGCTAGAGGACCACCAAGTACGCCCCGTGCAACATTGACCTTGAGCTGAAGGAAGAGGAATAAGGATGAAAGTCCTTGAGTTTACGAGTCTAAGATTCCAGTATTTTTTGTTATGATAGGGTTAGTTTCGATCCATTCAACTGTCATTTTCAGATACATCACTGGAGGAGTTGAGATTGGAAAGACTGTCACCAAACAACGGTAATGAAGGAGAACTACATAGCGACTTTGCAGAAGAGGAGGCTGAAACAGTTACATGTTTTGGTTTTTAAAAAATAATGTAAGAGAGAGAGAGAGGGGGGAGATGGGTAGAGGAAGAGATTGGTAGAGGAAGAGAGAGAGAGAGAGAGCGAGGGAGAGAGAGAGAGAGAGACCCCCACAGGTCACAGCTAGCGAGAGAGCGAAAATGCGATTATCTGATTATGTCATTGAGTATAAAATCTTGTAGAAGAGAAAATGTATAGAAGTGTATAGAACATGCGCCATTTCGCTTTAGAAGATGATTTTGTCGGAAAGTTACTCTGCTATATACCTAACTCAGTCTGTTCATTATTTCTATAGAATACCCTTTTTTTATATTCCATTCGACAACCGTAAAGTATATAAAAGGAATATTCTTGTCAAGTCTTGAGCATATTGATGATCTCCTGAATTCCAAAGCCCCGTGGAGTAAAACCAGCAATTATTCAAATGTTCCCTGAAGATTGGACGTAGAAGGGTAAAGATGTCACGGAAACCATATTTCAATCACCACATCAATTAGGGACATTTTACACCAATGACGACCTAGGGGAGGAGGGGGCGAGAGAGAGAGAGAGAGAGAGAGAGAGAGAAAGGGAGGAGCGGGAAAGGATGTTAGGACAGTGATAAAGTTAAATATATATATATATATATACAGAATAATACTGTGAGCACTTTGTTATAATTAATATTAATATTTGTATTTATGTTTATATTAATATCATCAATAATATCATTATTGTTATCCAAATTATTATTATTGTTATTATTATTATTATCATTATTATTATCATCATCATCCTCATCATCATCATCATCATCATCATCATCAACATATTAATTATAATTGTTATTATTATTATTATGAAAGAAAGTTCATGCTTTATATAAGCTTTTACAAAAAATATGTTACACCAAGTACTCTCGGGAACCATTATAGAATGATTCTAGAAATGGGCTCGAATTTTTGAATAATTATAAAAGTGTCGAAGAAATGTTGTTTTAAGAACAGCAAATGCATTATTTCTCCCTTTTTTATAATATAAAAGGATTTTGATTCTCCTTACTCAGTGAGTAAGACAGACAATTCATTAGAGGTTATTGACTACGCATAGCTGTATGATATCTAGAACAACTATTTCCATTAGCTTAGACGAAATCCAGATACAGGAATCGGTAACATATCTTTATTACCTTTTCCTGTCCTGATAATTATTTGCAATCCCAGTTTCGTGAAGACCTTGTACACTTCTGAGGATGCGAGTATCTAGTTCTGGGGTGTGTTTCACAAAGATCCTAAGTTGGACTTAAACATTATGGAGAGCCATTGGTAGCCTTAAAATAAAATGTATTCAAAACCCAAAATTCAAGTATTTTAGACTTTACATAAATTCCACACCAAGAACATGAAATATCCTTGATAATAGAAAATATGAATGAACTGAATCAACATTTAATGCCTTTTAAAATAACTTTTACAAAATATTTTCAAAGATGCTAACGGCTTTCCATCATTGTTAAGTCCAACTTAAAGATAAGTTCAACTTAGGATCTTTGTGAAACACCCCCTGGAGTTGTTCTTCAACAGCCAGTCAAATCAAAGTTTCCATGGAAGTTACCATTAACGGAAAAGTTACTACTGATGGTAAGTTTTGTGCAACGGGGCCCTGGAGATATAATTATCACGACTTCTTTGAGAGACAGTCCTGTTCCCAATAAATATAATTTTCTTAATAACACACTTTATTGAAATTAACAAGAGAAAGCATGTAAAAGATGAAAGAAGATACATTCAAGCCTAGCATGTTGCCTGTATATGCACAGGACAGTAAAAGACGGAATATGATACACACAATTATATATTCACATACAAACACGAACACAGGATAAACATACAATGGAAATGATGCAACGAAAGGAGAGGAAATTAAACAATATATTTATATTAAATTAGAGTAAAGAACAAGGGAAATTTATTAACATTATTTGTATCATATCTCATATTTTATTGCGGCATATTAGGGCATAAGAAAAAAATTAACAATCCTTGCTTATTTCACAATTTGTTAAAAATCTACATGATTAAACGATGTACTTTGTTTGAGGCATTGATAGAAGCAGTAATAAAATAGAGGAGGAATGATTCCAAAATGAACCAACAAAAAGAAGCTCACAAAGCTAGACTTTCACACGGACATGACAGAGGATCATATGACTTCCTTGTCAATGGACTTTGTCTTGGTTTTGTGAGTCTGTTTCTTACAACCAAACCATGATATCATCGTTGAAGGACATTAATTAATGGGTCATCGCACTCTTATGATTCAGTAACATTCATATTTTCTTTCCAAAAATAAGATGGAGAGGAATGAGTTTTTAGATGAAATCATCCTCATTACCTCATAAAAACGCACATGTCAGATCTTCAACAATAATCTTTTGGAAGTTAATATCTTGCACGTTAACAATTCAGAAAAAACGTTAGTTTCCCTTTTAAAACCATTGTTGTAACTGACATTAAATCACGAACACTTTAATAATCAAAACATACCTTCTGGAAAAGTATTATAATAGCGATCTAATAAAAGTTTAAAATCATTCTCATCTTGCATCTTGGACTAAAATGTCAGTCCACTTTTCTTTATTTTTTAATCGGTGATCCAATAGTCTTACAAACTTCGACTATATAATAATCACAAAGAGGCTACTTGAAAATCATTTTTTACAAGTGAATAATTGTTTGAAAAATGAAGATGACTTGAATCCTTATAAATCTCGAGACAAAAATGATAGCGAATATTTTCTATTCTCATATTATTTTCTTATTCAACATTTTTAATGTGATGCTTAGCACGGAGACGATCCGAAATAATGTTATGATAATCATATTAATATAGATAAATTAATGACGAACCCAGATAACGTAAAGTCAAAATATATATTTTTTTTTATAGTGAATAACGCTAGTTCAGCATAAAAGTAATCGGAATGAGAAACTATTTTTGACGAACTGAGAAAAGCGCACTATAGGAAACAATATATAACAATTCTATACTTTCCTTTATTATACCACTAATTACATTAGGATTAGGTTTGCATCTACATTGTCTGAAGTTAACTGATTCTGTCATGACACCAAACAATATATCTAACAAGTCATCTTTCAAAGCTTATTCTTAAAGCATCACATCAAATTAGGAGAAATAACAGGCGCTTAATTTTAGCACCTTTGTCGGTGTCCAATGGCGGATATTGTCCATGTAAACCGGATTGTGGATCCATCAGTGGGCAGGCTTTGGAGACGCCCAGATGTTAACAGACGTTGTCCATTCACGTACACTCATAGGCATAAGGATAATTCTGTTAGTGTTGCAACCCTTTTTGAATGTTTAAAAGTTACGTACTTCTGATGTTTATTTTGTCTCTTTAGTACCTCAGTTGTATCATTAGAAAAAAATCCACGTTTAAACAGTGTGTATGTGCCAAGGATCATATACAAATGTCCTTTCTTGAAAGAATATTTTTGGAACCCTCCGAGAAAAAAATGATTCAAATACCCTATGAAATTTGTCTTTGACTGTGCCAGTACAACGTTGGACCGTTGCAGAACGATTGATGTTATAGATTGGTATATTCTAGTTGAATAGTATTAAATAAGAACTGTACTTTTCCCTTCTTCCTTACTAAGGTAATACAAAGTTTTGGGAAATTTTGAAAATTGGGTGGATAGTGAATCTTTACAATTTTGATATATTTGGATGCCCCTGTGGATGTATTATAATCACTAAAAAATAGCCCCTAAAACACTTCTGTTTTCGAGAAAAATTGAATATAAGAATTTACCGGTGCTCCCGGTAAATTGTGATAAATTTCAAATAGCGCCTATGGCCGTACAATGGTAGCTGCGACCATGAAAATCTCAGAATATGTAGTTGTGATATATAATTTCCAGACAGGAATAGCTAAACGGTCGATTTAAGTCAAGAAACATTGTTTCATAGCTAAATTAATAGCTTGACCTTGAGAGGGAGCTATGCAACATAAAGAGTCTATTATTTATAATTTCATAACTTCAGACTCGATTTCAACCGCGACAACGATCAATGAGTATTGTAGGAACGCATAATTATGCTTCCAATATTTTAATGTGAACCAAATTCATGACCCCATACCAAAACTTTGTAATACCTTTAAGGAATATATAGTTAGGCTACTGTTTATTGTTTCATAGTTGCCACAAGCAATCACTTAATTTTGAATTCGAGTGACAATGCTAAACGTTTTGCCTCGCTTTGGGAGTGTGTAATTGGTTCATGTCAAAGTGACGTCACACCTGTTTGATCTGAGATGTTGCAGATATCATTACTCATGAGACACTGTGTCTGATACTCAGGGTTTATTTCTGTCTGTATTTCTATAACCATTACCCTCCAAGTTCTCATCCTCCTCTTCCTTCTTCTCCCTCGTCCATGGTCAACGTCATATAGTAGGCTCTTATTTCACAAATTAAAAGGGGTGATTATGGCTAGCAAAACTGATTGATTGATTTTTATTCGACAAGCTTCCAACATACAACAAGGCAATAATAACAGATCAAAAATAAGTCAGCTTGAACAGGATAACCCACGAAAGCTCGAGAGCTTATTTCCAGTGGGGTCCCTTACAGACATGTATAAAATTAATAAGTTAAAATAGTAATATTTACAGACAGATAAGAAAATTAAAAGAACTACTTATTAAAGATAATAATAATAATAACAACATTAAACTGATGATAGAAATGATATTAAGTACAAGAAGAAAAAGAAGAAGGAGAAGAAGAAAAAGAGGAGAAGGAAGAAGAGGAAAATAATGATGAATTTGTACAATTTCTATAACGTACGAAAACATAAGTATATACAACATGAAAAAGTATGAACCGACAGAAGAATAAAAATTTCAATCATATAACATGTCATTCACTTCTCTTCTCTGACTGTCAAGTATTAGGTATTCCTTTAATTTCCTCTTAAAATGATCATAGTTTCCTATTTCTTTTACATCATTGGGAAGGGAATTCCAATGTTTTATGGCATTGTAATAAAACGAATTTCCAATACTACCTACTCTTTCTGCATGGTAAGTTAAAGTTGAATCGTCTATTTCTTGTATTATAATCATGTACGTCAGTAACAAGATCGAAGTTGGATCGAATATAATGATTCGACCTAGCATGATATATTTTATGCACGTGATGCAATACGAGTTGTTTTGATCTTTGGTCGACTTCAAGAAAACCAGCTTTAGAAAGTTCGCTGTAGCCAACATGAGTTCTTGGACCAGAACAGTTGATAAATCTCACCATTTTGTTCTGTATAATCTTCAACTTCTTTTGATCTGACTTGTTTATGTTACTATACCATATTACCATGCAGGGTTAGCATAGTCAAATAAACATTGAATAAGAGCAAAACAGAGTGTACGTCTTGCTTTTAAATCCATACAACTTTGATATCTGTACAAAAAATTCAGACGAGAATTTGCTTTTTTTACAACTGATTCTACTAAAGATGAAAATGAAATTGCGCTAGCCAACTCAATGCCTAAATACTTCACAGACTCTTTTCTCTTGATTGCTTGATTATTGTGTGTCACTTTGAATTCAAATGACTTTTTAGAACTACTTTTAGAACAAAATAAAATGCTTTCTGTTTTTCCCAAGTGTAAAGAAAGCTTATTATCAGTCATCCAATCGACACACGTACACAGCTGTTCACTGAGCTTTTCCTCAATATATTTAGGATCAGGATTTGAATAGAGTAGTACGCTGTCATCTGCGTACAATAATAGTTTGAAGTCTTTTATACAAATACACATATCATTTATATAACTTGAAAATAGAATTGGGCCTAAAATGCTTCCCTGAGGAACACCGCATGTTATAGGCATTAGTTTGGAACGAATATCATGAATGGCCACTACTTGGTGCCGATTAGATAAGTAGGATCTGAACCAATCTAAACTTGCCTTAGCAAAACCCATTAGTTGTAACTTCTTCAATAAGACGCAATGATTAACTGTATCAAAAGCTTTTTGCAGATCAAGGAGCACCATACCAACAAAGCGCCCTTGGGAAGTTTCTCTCCTCAAATAATCAGTCAAATGAATTAGACATGTTTCAGTCGAATAATCATGTCGAAAACCAGATTGAAATTCATAAATTATATCATTTTCTTTGAAGTATCTTTCAATTTGAACACAGACCACTGTGTAAGCTGATAGCAAGAATGCCACTTACAAAAAAATAATGAAACTTCGCCCTTTGATTGAAAATGCAAAGTTGCACAAGTCTCATCATTTTCCTACATGGCGGGGGGGGGGGGGGGGGTTGGAGCCAACAACAAAGGGTACTTGTGAAAACGGAACAGTAGCTAGTGCACCTTTAAGGGTGAACACATTATTTGAAAATATCCCTGTTCAGACGTCCGTAATTCATGACCCTCGATCGATCTCTATTCTAATTAGGTCTTATCTATAAGTTCTCTCTCTGTCTTCCTAATATAACTGTCAAATGGTCTTATGATTCATTTTGGAAAGTAAAAACAGAAGAGCGTTTTTAAATATTCTGAATTTGGAGAGCACGTAGGCCTACTCGACAACTTGGCCTCCGCCCCCCCCCCCCAAAAAAAGATCTCTACCACATCGGATGCCCTCCCCCGAGAGCGCCACAATGAGTGGATGTCCTTCATGCATGGGGTTGTCTCAGAAAGTCGAGGTACGAATAAAACAAACAAATGCATTTTAATGATACTAAAACAATTTTTTTTTTTAAAGTTCCCTGTAGCTTGCCTAGATGTATTCCCGTGTGTATTCATAATGCGTCGAATACTGTACTAGTATTTACTAATTTCGATCTCAGGAGCTAAATGAGAGGCGCTATGCGATTGGTCAAGACTTGGAAATGTGTATAAATCAGCCAATGAAAACAGTTCTATTCCAATTCATTGATGGTAACTAGACTACGGTGTCAACAATGTTGGCAGGATCGAGGTGGTGAATAAATATAATTTCAGATAAATGACTTTAATATTCTACCAAACCACGGAAATTAAGAGCTGTAAGTTGCTAATCGACATATAAAAAGTATATAATGTAATATGCAAGATAAAGCGTAGATTATTCGGTTTGTTATCCGTTTAGAATAATCTTTGTTTGAGCCTAAGGCGACACTACGAGCTGCAAAAGACGAACGGTACGCTGCTTGCGTTCTCAGCCATAACTCTGGCTGTGTAAGTGAAGCATTGCGCTCTTACGTTGGAGCACGAATAATTTAGCTGTGCAGCATGCAGCGTGCAGTGCATTATGGTGGTGTGACCAAAGTTCGCTATCTTAAAAATCAGTAAGATTTCGAAAATTTGATATCACCAATGGAAAGAGGAACATAAACTTACCCAGAAATGAAATTTCCTTTGGAATTGGGTACGAAATTGTGAAAATATTGACAAAAGATCGGCAAATTTTGCAATCTTTTGCGTTCGTTCCGAAAAATGGTCTGAAAATCTTCCTTTTGAGGGCAGATTTCCTCAAAATTGTAATTAAAAAGTGATACCAACTGATTGTATGATATCTTGCCTTGCAAATTATGATATTGCCTTCTTTTAGATGGATCACATTTTGTATAAATCAACTGTTAACCCCCGTGCGCGTGCGTGAAGTTACTACATGGTGTACTGTAGACCGAATTTTCCGTCTCTTTCGTTCGTTAGCCTCTTATTGGGGTAGGGTCGGCTCTCTCTTTAGAGACGGAAACGGACTATACCGCCAAATGTGTAGGTTATGTGGGCAAATTAGTACACCAAACTTGCAAAACTTATCCCCGAATTACTCCTTTTACTGGATGCATATTTGCTTCATTATATATTGTAAATTAGGTAAAGGCTTAACTACTTCGGTTCCACTTACTAACTTGACTGAAATAATCCGTTTAATGGTCCATTTTTTAGGAAATTATGGGTCAAAATCGACATCCATGCGCAGCGAGAGTTTAAACTCCCGCTGCAAGATTTTTATCATGGATGTTGATTTTGACCCATAATTTCCTAAAAATGGACCATTAAACGGATTATTTCAGTCAAGTTAGTAAGTGGAACCGAAGTAGTTAAGCCTTTACCTAATTTACAATATAAAATGAAGCAGATATGCATCCTGTGAAAGGAGTAATTCGGGGATAAGTTTTGCAAGTTTGGTGTACTAATTTGCCCACATAACCTACACATTTGGCGGTATAGTCCGTTTCCGTCTCTAAAGAGAGAGCCGACCCTACCCCAATAAGAGGCTAACGAACGAAAGAGACGGAAAATTCGGTCTAGGTGTACTGTAGATCTAGGTCTCGTTGTTTTTATGACTTTTTTAGATTCAGCGCGCACACACAATCGGACATCAAATTTTTAGATCGCGATATCTCCGAAATCCTTTGACGATAAATTTTCTAGTTTAACCAATCTGTAGTAAAATACTTTGCCGTCCATTTGGTATTAATTAAAATAAATAAATTTGTGTAGAATATGAGAAATCATAGATCGAATATCACATTTTGTAAAATGCTATAAAATGTCCGCGAACTTTGGTCACCCCTTCATACGTGTTGCGCCAATTGCGTAGTTTTAACTTAGAACTTAGATTTAGAAGTGAGGGCTCGTACCGGCTGGGTGCTAATATGAAATATGAGATTGATATCACTGAGCCTTAATTGGTACCCATTTACATGAAGAGTGGATAGTAGTCTAGTGTAATTATATTAATGCCACCCACCCCAAATTGTAGACCTAGATCTAGATCTAGATTTGTAATCAGTAAATCACCCATTCCCATGTGTAAAACATTTGTTTGTGTTCTCATGTTATCCACCTCTGTTCAGATCATCATGGAGGACAGGGGCACTTTCCGGAGTGGCCCCACCCGAGCAGATATGCTGAAGATCAAACGAGAGATCGAGGATATTAAGAAGAAGTCCCAGCTTGGTATGACAGACCTACGCAGTGACGTTGAGACCAAGGACAGAAAGCGAAAAGAAAAGGAACTATTCATTGGGTATGACAAATCAAGTGAATGTAGAATTCAGTATGTCCACTAATCCAAAACATACAAACCTAAAGTTTATCCAAGGTTCTGGTAAAAATAAGAAAGAACATTTCATAATTTAACTGCATTTATCCCATATATGAATAATACCTGCCTAACAATTCTGATTGCAAATAAATAATAGCTGACTAACGAACAACAATTGCAGAATTTGAAGGAAATCAAGTTAGTCTTTGTGAAAACTGGTTGAGTGCATAGACCTTGTGGTTTCAGTCAATGTGATTTCCAGCATGTTTTTGTTATTTGTATCAGGATAACTCTGAAATGCAGTTTCATCACCAGAATTAAAAATAGGCTGTAATATTCTATGTTATGTATCTTGTGACATGAATAAGAAACATGTAATATACGTTTTCATGTCCAAATTTTGAACCAATGACAATGCAGTTGCTCTTTGTTTATTTTTTGCATGGAATCTAGATTTAAGTAAATATTAAGATAACTTCATATTCATGTACCTGTCTAAATGATATGTGAATTGTATGGCCAGTTCCAGTTTAATAAGTGCACCTAGTCTGATAATGCAACTATTTTAAGTCAATTAGCCTTCAAGTTTTGGTTTGCTCACAAGTCACAGATCTTAAACATTAGTCGTACAAATTAGCTACCAACAATGTTAGTTCCGTCATACAGTGTATACATGTATATTTGTGCGTATGGAATATTGTGAAAACTAATAATTAATGTCTGCTTCTATTTTACCCCCTGCTTTTCCCCTTGCTTCTTTGCTTGATTCCGGTGGCTGCAGAGCAAAAGTTCAAAATGTGTATGTATCTCTCTAGATCAAAATCATATTAATCTTGGTCGATTATCTCATGCAATGCAACATATTTCTCATTAGTGTGTATTTTTGTTTTAATGTCTGTGAATCCCTGATTAACTGTTGATATTTTTACTTTAAATTTTTTTTTTAAAGGCAACAATTATTATTGATGTTCCCAAATGTTTTATGTCACTAGTTCATATGGTAATGTACCCAAATGTTATATGTCACTTGTTCATATTGTCATCTTAAATGATTTTGCAGCAAGCGTCAAGCAGCTTATTATCTTATATAACATATATAGCTTGCCGCATTGTATTTTGTATGGATAATTAATTCATGGAGAAATAATGCCTTATTGCAGTTAATCTTTTTAAAGATCACATTACTTTGTCTATTTTTATAGAACCTACATGTACCTCTTTAGTTATTTGAGAAAGTTTTCATTTTGAAGAAACTAGATTGGGTTTAAATATGAATTTACCGATGTCTGTGAATCTTTTGAATCTACAATCTTGGTGAGAATTTGTTTTTAATTTATCTGTTTCTTACTTGCAGTGAGCTTGGTGATGATTTTGGAAAGAAAGGAATGCCTTACACCAGAAAGTCTGAACCTCATTTTGAAGAAGAATTCCTATCTAAGCCTATGCAACCACAAAAACAAGTAAGTATAACGAGTCTAATGGAGGAGAAGTAAAACTCCCGAAATTCAAACAAACAGATAAACAACAACAACAACAGTATCAAAAACATGGGCAGGGGTTCACAACAAAAGTTGAGTACACGTTTGCCTACAATCCATTGAAATGCATTAATTTAATCTAACATTAGCTTCTATGGGATGTCAGTGAACTTGTACTTATGACAGATTTGTGAAACAATGCCCAGGATGACAATCTCTGCAAATATTGTATTTTTCTTGTCAGAGTACATATACATATATATATACCCATTGACCTATACAGAATGTAATGTTGCTGCTTAATGATTGGCCATTCTACAACCGAAGCCACAATGTAAAAATGACGGCCATCTTGTTATCAAAGAATCTCACACAGGTGCTTTATATTTATAGCACTTTGATGTATGTCAATGCTACTTTTTTGGAGAAAAAGAATAGAGATTTGTCAGCCAGCAACAACAGACACATACCAAATAAGGAATCGCTCACCAGACCTGTTTACTAAAGGTGCATACTTCTTGAACAAAAGTTAATCTTCATGAATCAAAAGCTTGCCGGACATAGCATCAACTAATTAATGCAAAAGGATTCCATCCATGAAGGTACTTCTACATGTAGCAGGTGAATCAATTAGTAACCAGGGGTTGTGGAGAGAAACATGCATAAATTTAAATACATTAGCAAACAAGTCTATTCTGTGAAATAGCTGGACCATTATAGGTAATGCTATGGTCACATTACCCAAAAGTAGACTGCTCGGCGGCCGAGCGGCGAGTTTTTAACCAATTCTGCCCGGAGGCTGCCCGGCCACCGAGCGGCGGCCGCCCAGGCACCGCTCGTTTTTAGGTCATCGCTCGGTCGCCGCTGAAGTTTGAGCGCGGAGTTAAAATTTGGGCGGCGCCTGCTCACTTTTCACTCGCCGCCCAAAATACGCTCGGTGCCTGGGCGGTCGCCGCCCGGGCACCGACCTAATCGCTGGGCGATGCCTAATTCCAGCAGCGACCGAGCAGGCTACTGATCGGTCGGTCGCTGCTCTGATTTGTGACCATAGCTTTAGGTGAGAAGAAGAATTTGTTCATTTGAATAGAGTACCAAAATGGGTCTATCATGAGGAATCCAGTGTAATGCATTCCATGAGTGAGTGTTCTTCATACACATACGTTTGAGCTAGTGTACAGTAGCGGAAAAAAAACTTTAACAATTTCGGGGGCTACTTTTCAAGCTTGCTTGCATGAAAATAATACTCTTTAATTTGTTTTGCATTGAACTCCATGCAAATTTTTGGGGCTCTTTTATGACTTTCGGGAGCTCTTTTTGGCATTTCAGGGGCTAATTCGCCCCGAGCCCCCGTGTATTTTTTTCACTGGTGTACAGTTGAGTTATTGAGTTTATGACAAATATTACACAAGTTATGTGACTCTTACTGTACAGCATGGAAGGAAATCTAAGAGGGAAGATGCAAACTTTGGAGGGATGTTCTTCTTACCAAGTAATCAAATAAGAGTAATTGTAAGATGTTTTTAACAAGCTTACAAATTACAATGTTATATCAGAATATCACATAATGCTTTAGTTTGAGGGTTTCATTCTCGTTTTTGAGAAATTAATTTTGGATCTTTTTCTGTGAGGTTTTCTTATGTTTGTTATTCAGTGATTTATGCAATTCATCAAGCACTTTAAAATCCAAGTAAATGTGGCGAATGCTGAACTGTAAAAATGTTAATTTTGCTTGTGAGTTAATGGGGAGATTTACGTATTCTTTACTATGCCCAGAGCTGCCGACTCTTTCTCTCATTGCTTATTGTACTCGGTTTCTGGCCTCCTACCTTTAAAGGCAATCCAACCTTTGTAATGAGTTAATTTGTATGAAAGCAAGAAAACCCCAGAAAGAACCAGCCTTCAGACTTTTCTGTTTTGTTCATTAACCATCTTTTAAACATACCTTTCTATCCAGGATCCAGGCACTGTACCCAATTACAACCCGCTGAACAAGAGCACTGTTCCACCAACAAAGAGTCAGACCAAACGTTACCCATACAGCAAAGAAGAGACGGTCACTGTGGGAGGTAGGCTTTTTCTTTCCTTTTTTGTCCCACCTCCGGAGCAAAAGTGGGACCTGTATAGGTGCTGCAATTGCATTATCAACATTATTGGAAATACCCTCTTTTCAAAACTCTATATTAAATTTCCAGAAGACTTGTACACAAGGGTTATATAGTATCACAAATAATGTAAAAGAAAATTCAGGTCAAATATCTAAGATAATGTGTAAAAGTAGGAAAACTTTGAACTCAGACTAAGTTCCTTTAAAAACTTATTTTGAACAAATTCCAGAGCCCTGAGTAGAAAACAGGTCATATAATTTATACAGGAGGTGTGTTTCTTGGGTGGTCAGTGTTTGGAGTGAAGATTAAGGTGGGTTGCCTGAGCCAAAATGCAACATTATTATTTCAGGTAGTATTTAAACATTTCTTCCTGGTGTAGCTTTTTGCCTTTTAGTCATGCAATGCTTGAATCTTACCTCAATGTCTTGTTTGCAGAGATGAGGAAACCTCACATCCAGACTGTGGGAGTGTTACCTGTAAGGAATACAGGGGATGTGGCTGCAATGAATATCATGATGCAAGGCAAACCAGTACTCTCTGTACAGGACACAGAAATTGCTGCTATACAGGAGGTAATGTTTCTATTGTCTAGGTCATCACTTCAGCGTCAAGGTTTATTCGACACTGGAATTATTTGAGTTAATTCTAGTATTAGCGCAGGCTTCAAATGTTGCCAGTTATGAAAACTTCTTGCCCATCTGCACGCACACACTTGTGTGTAATGACTATGGAGTGGGAAAAAGAGACCAATTTTTGTGACACATCGAAACCCTCCTGTGCGGAGCGAATGGTGGTTTCCTATTTCACGATAATGCCACACAGTTATCATTTTCATGTAGTCTGAGTTGTGAATATTTCTGGCTCTAGAAAAAAGAATAGTTTCCTATAATTCTTTTCTCAACATATCCAGTTCACTCATTCCATTATTAAAAAGAAATCTGGTCAAAATTTGAAATGTATTTCAATATACCTTATACATTCATATAGGAGAACGCAGTTGCGCCCCGTGCCCAGTCCAGCCTGAGTGCCAATGGGAAGGTACCTAACACTGACTCCCAGTTCCTTGCCGGTGACCTGCCCCTCAAACCAAAGACTCCGCCCAAGAAACCAGCCATCCTGAGCTCTACAGGGGCCATTGCACCCGTGCCTTACAAGGAGAGAGTCAAACCTACCCCAAAGCCTCGAGTTGAAAACCCACCCAGTCCTGCACCACCAAAGAAACGCAGAGCCAAGGGTAAGACATATCGAGGGGTCAGTGACACAAAGACGTAACTCCATTTTGGCCATTTTGAGAAAAAGTTGTTTATGTGTCACTGAGCACTTGGGCCTTAAAGAGAAGATTAAGTTCTGGGAAGAGGTGAAAAATAATTTGTGAGCTTTATCATTCTTATTAAGCAAGTGTGGAAGAACATCAGATAAGACATGTTCCCTGAAAAGCATGGCTCTTCAAATGCCTTTATATTCTAAATATGTCATGTAACATCGTAAAACTTGGGGGTAGGATTTTTACGCCACGTGTTTGTGTAGTCCCATATACATCTTTCTGTGTACAGTGTTTGTAACTTTACCAAGGCTTGGCCAAATTTCTTATCAATTTGATGATTCCAGAACCTTGCAATACACACAAATTCTTATATGCTAGATGATCAACCTTTTCTGGTCGATTCCACACTGTTTCTTTCACAATGCAATCGCATGACCAGAACTCAACTTCATCTTTAAGGATTTAAGTCTATGTTTCACTAGCCATTTACTTCAATGGGGTGTTGGTGGAGTTAGGTCTTTGTGTTTACTGGATAGCCCACATTTTTCTGAACATTTTGAAATCAAATACTCATTTTGGCAAAATATGGGGTTACATCTTTGTGTCACTGAACCCTCGATATGTTGTATTTTGTTTAGACTTCTTGAGGGTCTACTTTTCATTTTTGGGGGGCAGCTTAAGGGTCAAGTAGAATAATTTTCATGAAAAATGACAGCTACTATCATTCCTTTTTTGTGAGATTAAATGAAAGATCTGTTATTTGTATGACCAACTTTTTGCTTGATTGGGTGCAAACTTTTAATATATGTCTGCTTGAAAACAAGTAGAAATTTTATTAGAGATTAGATATATTAATTATACCAACACTAATAATTTATTGGGCATAACATATTATGATGCAATGTGTCTGTATGCTTTGTATTTAAGTGCTTTGGTATTTAATACACTGGCTTTTAGCTGTATGGTTGATGTACTGATATTTTCACTTAACACCAATTCCATTCAATGACTTTCCTGTGTTGATTAACCCCATGTCTTTGTATCACCCTTTTCCTTACATCTACCAGACAAAGATGCCTTATCCATGCCCAAATCAGCCAAGTCCAGCCAGTCTTTCAAGAGCGAGAAGAGCAGTCGCACAACGCACAAAGCCAGCGATAAGGCTAGCATGGTGTCCTTCCACTCGGTCCGTTCTTCTCGCCAGAGGGACTCCGACGAAGAAGAGAGCCAGTACAGCAGCGATGACAGCTCTGTGGACGGTACTTCACGACACACCGGACTGTCACGTCAGACTGGAACGTCCCATCAGACGGGGACGACCAGGGCGACGTCCGCAGAGTCCCAGGGGTCGCAGAAGTCTTCCAGTGAGCTCCTGCAGGAAGCGCAGGAGATTGCCAGTATGGACAACGTGTCTGGACAAAAGTAAGTGTTCGACTCTCTTTCTGTGGTATTTCTTGCTCTGCGTTGCATATAATTTAGTTTTGTTCAGTTGAATCTTTCTCTTTCTTTCTATCTCCCTCTCTCTCCCTTTTCTGTCTATCTCCCTCTCTCTCTCTCTCTTTCTGTCTATATGTCTTTGTCTCTCTCGTGTAAGTAGCGTATGTCTTAACGTCGCTATCAAACCAGAGATTAAATTGAATTGCCTATCATCTTTGATTTCAATCAAAAAATTAAAATTCAATTCAAATTTAAATTCAATTCAATTAAAAAATTATTTTAAAAAAAATCAGAATTTTTGATAATAAGTAATCTTGGTTCCTTCTAAATACAGGAGAAGACGGCAGAGCAAATCTACCAAGAGCCCAGGCAGCATAGTTCCCACTATTCAGGTAGAGAAGGAGGAGGAACCACCCAAAGAGAGATCAGTGGATGACATCATATCATCACTCAAGGCTCAGAGAGAACAGGGGTAGGTTACAGTTAGAAACCAATATTGTGTCAAGGCTCTCCCAGATGTGACTAGCTTTTTTTTTCTTTTTTTTTTTTATAGGGAGGGGGGGGGGGGGGAGGTGTTGTTTTGTTTAAGTACAAGTTCACTGACAAGCCATTAAAAAAGGGGTATTACATTTATTACATGTTTCAATGGGATGCTGGTGAACTTGTTCTTATGAGGGTCTCGTGAAACGATACCCAGGTTTCTGAATGTTCCCAATCTTGTCCTGTAAAGACCCAATCGCTCACTCACTCACTTTCCTCCTCGTTCCTCAGATCGGTCAAGTCTGAAGCGGACATCAAGATCCAGGAGATCATGAACAGGGTGATGTCCAGAACGGCCGAGGTCCTGGGCTCCAAGAATGATGGAGTGACAGAAGATAGGAAACCAGTCTTGGCGGAAGAGGATGAAGAAGAAGAGGAAGTTACAGGTCAAGATCAAGGTAAGGGAAAGTACCTATATACCTGCATTCAGATAATTTAATTTAAATGTGGAATATCGATTTATCCTTCTTGAGTTGTTTGGTGCTGTTACTGAATAATACATCTTCATCATGAATTTGTGTATCTTTGAACATGAAGGTACAGTGTATGTACATGTTCATGTTTTGAGGTTTTTTTAATGTTTTGTTTTGCAAATAATAATAATAATAATAATAATAATAATAGCCTAATAGTCCACTCCAAATTTTATTAAACCGAAATGAGCAGCGCCAGATCGACGTTGCTCTATCCCTTATTGTTGACCGCCAAACAAGGTAGCAACAACTCCCATCTTTAAACATCTTTTGGTATGACGCGGCCGGGGTTCGAACCCACGACCTCCCGTTTGTGAGGCGGACGCTCTACTGACTGAGCCAACACTCCGGCTGATACATAATTTCTCACTTCTGTAGTTTTACATACACAGCTTGGATGTATGTGGTGAATTTGTTGCATAATGTAACAAGATCAAAGATTCAGCCTTTAAATTGCCCTGAAAAGAAAGGGGGAGGGGAAGGGGGCTTTTCAGAATTTCAAAGAAAATTTAACCCGAAGAAAACAAGTGAATGAGGCTTGCAGTGAACTAATTCTATTTACATAGTGATGGGGGCAAAATCTTACCAAGCCCTTTAACAAAAATTGGTGTTCAGGGGTTGAATAGGAATTTATACAGTGAGTGTCAAGACCAAGCTATTTTGTCCAATACGTTACTGACCACGTCTCAGATTTTGTACATGTATATATGGTCATTGTATACAGTTATTGGCTCTATATCAACTTTAAAATATCAGATCAAATACGGAGTAAAAGCAACACATTCGATGTCAATGTATGTTCAGAAATCCACAATTCTTGGTAAGGAATGGGACACCAAATGACCAAATTAACTTAATTGCCTTCTAATGTACACACCTTCCTGTTTATTCAATAATTCTTTAAATTCTTATCTCTCTCTTGTCTCTCAGCACAAGGTGTGCCTGAACTGAATGTTGAAGAATCCAGCGAGGTGGCTCAGGATTCGCTGGATACAGACAGAACCCAGGACACAGATATGCTGCAGGTAATATAGACATGGGTTTACATCAAGCATATTGATTGGTGCATGGCAATTCAAGATTTTTGAGACAGCTGCCGCTAGACTAGCACTTGATTACCACCCCAGGGAAGTGTTTCACAAAGACTAAGATGGACTTTAAGCTGGACTTAACTATGGCAGGCTGTTCATGCCACTGTTTTCTCTCACAATTTCCTTGGGGTTTCTCAAGGGACTTACAAATTGTGGTCACAAATCTTCAGAATTTACCTCTTTTGATAGCTCATTATTGAAGGAAAAAAACTTATCTAAAGATCATAATTTAGAGACCAATGGTGAGAGCAACCAGTGGCATAAATGGCCTGTCATAGTTAAGTCTGACTTAAAGTTTATCTTAGTCTTTGTGAAACACTCCCCTGGACCTCTGGCCTCTCCCTTGTAAAACCACCCTCCAGGGAACAGCTCCTATGAGGGTAACTGGTAATCACATTGGGATCAACTACCCCAAGGAATATTTGCTTAGGATGGTTGTATTTAATCTAATGCCCTAATGCCTTAGTTGACCAACAATATGATTTATTTGGAGATGTCCTCATACTGCTATAACATAGGAAATATCTTCTGCACATCGACCGATCATTTGAATTCAGTGTCGGAGCACCTATAGCTAGTTTTAATGCATGTCTAATCTTGTTAGAAATCAGGATGGTGGTTATGTTTGACCGATCAATGTACCCTAATGAAACCCTTTAAAGCCCCACTGTACTTCTTGTAGCTACTTGCTCCCTTTATTAGAAAAAAATGCTTAAGCGGTGCCCATTGGTCCCCCATGATCCTCTTTTTCTTATGTTAATTGAGAGCTGAGTTGATGAGATAGCCACCTGCCAGGGACCACCCTGGGTGGTCTAATCCCTCCTGGCCAAACTAGTACAGACGGGCTTTAAACTAACTTTTATGACACTCTGTTCCACATAGGGTATTCCAGGAACTAGCAGGAGACCAAGCCTCGACAACACAGATGACAAGGGGAGCGAAAGCAAGGTCCAGATGGAGGTTGGGAAGTCTGATGAAGGCGTGGCTTTGGAAGAGAAGCCCTCCGTACGGTTCCAGGAGGTGGTGCTTGCTAACATGCAGGACGAGCAGGAAGTTGACCTGGAGAAGGCGTGGCAGGTTGGTCATTGGTTTATTCTTGTGATATGAAACCTGTCTATAAAGACCACTCAAGGGAGACAAGATAAGTGGTCCTTTACAGACAGGTGGTTTTTATTTACAGGTTCCTTTAGTACATGTATCAATGAGAAACCATTTTCAATGGGAAACAACAAATGTGGTCTTTGTAGACAGGTGGTCGCTAAACCAGGTTTGACCTGGAGCAGGCTTGGCAGGTCAGTGATTGGTTTATTCTTGTGATATGAGATATCTTCTGAGGAGAACCACTGTGAAAGATAAAATCATAAAGTTCTAGTGATGGTCATGAAGTTATAAAAGCTAGATACTTTGACAAAGTGGTTAGGATATGTAGACTAATCATCTTGTTTTTCAAATTTGGAACACTGATTCATTTTTTTTCTCTTGATAATTATTTCTGCAGTGCTAAGAGTGTGAAGTACCGGTAATATCCCCCAAAATAGATATTTTCCAGTCCTGTCTTTATTCTTTTTTTCTTCAATTTCTGTACATTTCGGTTGTAATGAAATTCACTAATACCAAATGAAGTCTTTGGGATTTGAGGTATAAACAGAACCCCTTCTGTACCTGCAACTTGAAATTTGATGCAGTTAAAGCCCTACTGTACTACTTGTAGCTACTTGCGCCCTCTATATAGCAAACAATGCCTTAGCTGTGCCTGTTGGTCCCCCATGATCCTCTTTATCTTATGTTAATTGAGAGCTGATTTGATGAGATAGCCACCTGTCAGGGACCATGCTGGGAGGTCTATTCCCTCCTGGCCAAACTAGTACAGACAGGCTTAAGTCTTGTACTTTATGATCTATTAGTTTCTCTTTTTTCCCCCATGTAGGAGCTGATCGCGCCTCTGGACATCACCCATGCTGATGTTGTCAATGTGGAGGGAGAGAAGATGGAGATACAGGAGAGGGGAGTCTTTGATGCATCCAACAGGGGTGGTACTCCTTCACAGCCTGTCATTGGATCATCAGTGTCCTTCCTATCTATGTGGGCACCTCAGGAACAGAGGCAGAAAGACGTAAGTGACTTGTGTGTGTGTGTGTGTGTGTGTTCACAAGGTCCGCAGTTCGAGTCCCGCCGCGGCACTAATGTCCTTTGGCAAGACATTGATCTACATTTGCCACACTCAACCAATGTGATGTAAATGGGTACCAGGCAGGAATTTATTCCTTGAAATGCTAGAGCTCTGCAATCGCAGCTAGGCTAAAGCTGGGGTAATAATAAATGCGCCTCGGAATAGAATTTCTAGATAGACAGCGCTTTAGAAATGCCTGTTATTATTAATATTATTATTGACCTGTGAGTTGAGAGACATAATGATGTAACTGACTCTTGGGTCAAAAGGCAGTAAGATGTGAGTGATATTTATGGGGAGAGACATAAAGACAAAAGTAGCGGGAAAAATGTAAGTGACTGCGGTGTCAAGAGGAATGAAATTTGACAAGGTACATGTGATATTTGTATTTATAGAGAATGAAAGATGTATTGTTGACTGTCATAAGGTCATTGATGACATGTATAGAGACAAAACAAAACTTCTGTGCGGAGAGACGCTACATTGTGAGTGACTTAAATGTTTGCAGGCTAAATATTTAGTTAGATGTTGAGAGAAAGAAAGACATTAGATACTTGCTGGTCAAGATCGAAGCATAGAGAAGTTATTATCATTTGTTTTACGAAGAAGACTTGATACACACAAGAGAGACATAAAGATGTAAATGTATTTGTTTTGAGTGATTCAGTGATGCAAAGATCGAAGCAAGAAGAAGCGACTTGCATGCATTATGAGGACATGACATTAACAGTAATAATAATGTCTTGTTCTTATATATACAGGAAAGTGCCGAGCCCACAAATCGTAAGCTGCGAGAGAGCATCCATCATTTCTGCAACGTTCCTTCAGACATAACACTGACTCGTAACCTTCAACTACTCAGTCGCTCCCACCATACGCCTAGCAAGTACAAAGCTACTCAACCCCTGATGGTGAGTCTAACCTGTTTCTTAATCTCTTTTTAACAGCGCTGTTTTCTTCACACCTATTTGCTGAATTATTTTTTCCTCAGCATCATCTTTTCTTTTTTTTTCTTTTATCTTATTGTTTCTTTTCAGATCCTCAAACTCTATACAAATGGTTACTTGCACTGGTGTTCGAGGGAACCGACTGTATTAACAAGAAATGTTTCCAACAACAAATCAAATGCTTTTCAATATTGATAAACACACAAACATGCATAGTTTATTTGTTTATTCCTATATGCCATTCTTGTGTTTTGAAGGCCATGGACATGGACAGCGGAACCAACACCCCATCCCTGGAGGAGAGACAAAAGCTGATGTCAGCTGCAGCAAGGCGCATCCTCCGAGAGGCAGAAACCATGGTAACAGTGGAGATGGGCGTGTCACAATCGGGAGGAAGTGACAAAGATGCAGAAAGCCGGATGGAAAATGGAAACAGCTTGGAGACATGGGAGAAAAGAGCTATGCAACTGGTTAGATATTCTATTCTGAATTCATTTCTTTCATTGAATCTAAATAGTATGCATTTTTACTCATTTTGTTCTGCCACTTGTGTGTTCTGTTCTAATATTGTACTTCGTAGCTCATTTGAAAGCTTTGAACTAAAAGAATTACTTGTTTCCCGTTAAAAGAGGGAGACAATTGATATACACCTTCTTTTGTACAATTGATTATACCAGAAAAGACTGGAGGTTTCAGTTAGTAATATTAAATAGCGTTACTGTGATTAGGTTCACAGTTGATTCCAAATACTAAATATAAATGATAATAATAATGTTATAATAATAATAAATTTATAGAGAGAGAAACTATCCAACATTAAGTATATATTCTACTGCGCTACAATAGCTCCTGATATTACAGTTAATTGGAAATATGTGATGATGATGATGATGATAACTCATTTGTTGTATCTTTAATTTCTAGTTTGATGAAGAAGCCCTGACCATCGTGGGCCAGCCGGCGCCCATCAGGCAGGACATCTCCCGCCTCTACTGGACTCCTGCCCCGCCCAAGATGAACTTTGAACCCACCCACATCAAGAACGTTCTCTACCCTCAATTTGAAGGTCTGGGACTAAGCCAGGACATCGAGAGGTTGACCTCGCTCCCTGACACGGAGGGAGATGAAGGTGACCTGGAGGCCATGTCTGCTTGGGATGAGGCTGATTATGAAGAGAGGTTGCTGCAAGAAAGGTAATAATAATAATATTTGGTTCTTGTATAGCTCATGTCACATTATACAACGTCTCTAGGTGCTTCCAAAGAGCTTTGGAAATTATTACCCTAGCTTTAGCCCCGGCAGCCGTAATCAGCGCACATTGCATTTCAAGGAATAATCCTACCAGGTACCCATTTACCTCACCTGGGTTGAGTGTTGCAAATGTAGATTAATGACTTGCCAAAGGACTAAGATATCGTTGTGTGCACCATAGAAGGATGCAAATGAATTGGTGGACAGTGGGTGTACTATTTAAAAGATGTACCATTGTTGACCATTCTTTACCATTCTTTCACTTCATCTATAGAACACGTTTTGGTTCATACATTCTCTAAACAGTGATCGCTTATTTGTTACCACCCATTTGCCAAGTGGTGCTCCTACATTTCCTTTGGGTTTAATTTGTCAAAGATATCAGTTTAGATTTAGGGTTGCGATTTAATGTGAGGTTACATTTAGGGGTAGGCTTAGGGATGGGTATAGTAATGGGTCCAGGGTTGAAGTTAAGAATTTGGTTAGTGTAAAATATTGACTTTGGAGCAATTGTTGAATGGAACAATTCAGCAAATTAACTAGCATGTTCACTGGTTGAAGAGAGTATTCATTGAAGTCTTTTTGTCACATTACTTAACTATTGTGCCACATATACTAGTCACAAACTATTCCTTTTGTGTACTTATTTCTTAAAATTCCCAGGATTCTTGGACGCAACTATAGATCAAGTGAAGACCTCACTGTGCTCGGCAGGGCCAAGTACACAAGGAGAATGAATGGGGCGCCACCACCCTTCATGCGCCCATCCTCGGGAGGTTCATTGCCTGCCATGGCGACGCCAGACAGTGATGGACTACCCCATATGATGAGGCAGGAACCGTTGGTCGATGGACGCGTACCCTCTGTCGCCAGTGAAAGCAAGTTTTCCGTCCAGAGCAGAGCAAGTTCAAAGCTGACCGACATTATTCCGCCACCACAGCACAAACTCAGGTATGAAATGCATATATGTGAGGATGTGAAGATAATCTCTTCATAATTTGATTTACAAGTCAGTGGATAGATGCTGCTTATAAGTATCGACTTGCATGGTGATGTAGATATAAAGTAGGCTTGCGGTTGCACCCAGGATGTGAGAGAGGGGGAGGATTGGGGAGTCCTGAGAAGGACTCTGGGTAATATAATTCTTTTGTGTACTAATTTCTTAAAATTTCCAGGATTCTTGGACATCAGTGGATGTGTGTGGTTGAGGAGATGGTTATAAGATCAATATCAGTGAAAAGATACCATGGCTGCCCCCTAATTTTAAATGCTCAAGTGTACAGGAGGGGTACAAAACCATTGCAACAAAGCTGTTCTGTTGGCAACAGTTTAGATACTTTTGCCCTCCAAGCATTGTAATACATGTAACATGTAAAAGTGTAGTAGTCGAGTGGCGTAAGCACTTGACTTGAAATTCAAAGGTCGTGGTTCGATTCCCGATACGGCACTAATGTCCTTTGGTAAGGCATTAATCTTCATTTGCCACACTCGACCCAGGTGAAGTAAATGGGTACCTGGCAGGAATTAATTCTATGAAATGCTGGAGCGCTGTAATGGCAGCTAGGCTAAAGCCAGGGTAATAATTAATGCGCCTCGGAATAGAATTTCTAGATAGACTGATATTTAGAAAGGACCAACTCTGCTCCAAAGTGAGAGTTGGATGACTATACTCTCTCTTTTTATTGGACAGTTTTTAGCCACCATCTGGTCCTCACACGATGAAACGTTTTAAACCTTGATCTTGACCTTTATAGGAGGACCAACTCCGCCCCTGACTTAGAGGGGGATGACTTCCCCTTCCTGGTGCCATCGGACTTCCACTCAGTGATGGAGGATGTCAACAAGCAGAGACAGTATCTGGCCGACCTCAGAGATAAAAAGGAGTTTGACGCTGATGACGACGAGATGATGGAGGAAGAGATGAACAGAGACGAGGTACAATATTGCATTATGGGGGGGGGGGGGGGGGGGGTGTTTCACAAAGATTCTAAGTCAAACTTAACTCTAAGTTACACTTAAATATAAATGGAGAGCCATTTGTAGCCTTATAATGAAATACATTCAAAAGCAAAATTCAAGTATTTTAGACTTTTCATAAATTCCACATCAAGAACATGAAATCTCCCAAGATAATAGAAAATATGAATGATTTGAATCAACATTTGTATGCCTTTTAAAATAATAAAAAAAAAACATTTTCAATGATGCTAACAGCTTTCCATAATTGTTAAGTCCAACTTGGAGATAAGTTCAACTTAGGATCTTTGTTAAACACCCCCAGTCTCTTGTATAGTACAGTGAAACCTGTCTAGAAAGACCACTCAAGAGAGACAAGAAAAGTGGTCCTTACAGACAGGTGGTCTTTATGTACAGGTTCCTTTAGTTCATGTTTCAATGCAAAACCATTTTCAAGGACAACAACAAGGTGGTCTTTGTAGACAGGTGGTCGCTAAACCAGGTTTGACTGTATATAAAACAAAGTAAGAAATACATAAAGAACACCAATTACCAATTACTAAAATGTTAACCAGTTAGCAACAACATTTTCAGCCAGTAGCTGGAAAAAACAAGCCTCTAACATATTGAAGGGTAGCCCTAAAAGTGCGTAACTTGGCTGTCTGCAGAAGTAGTTGCTAGTCTTTTATGTGGCTAGCTGTACAAGCTCGATTGTTGTAAACATTCCTCTGACGTCACTGATATGATAAATAGTGAAAGAGCTTTTTTTCTTGTCCAAGTATGTTTAAATACCTGCTTTTGATAAAAAAAAAACTGATTAGGAATATAATGATTTCTCATCAATGATATATTGGGACTCATCTCCATGGCCTACCAATAGTGGTACCTACAACACAGAGCAGCGGTTTGTTTCTCAATCTATACAATTTGAATGTTAATCTTAATTTTTATCTTGTATATATACATGCACATGTGCAATTCAGCTTATTGCTGCAAACTCTGTTTAATAAACCATTTTTTTATTGAATTGAATTGCAACTGAGCAGAAGTTTGAGCAGAGTACTCTTTTGTTATTTTATATTTCATATACTTTATAATCTGTGGCACTCCATTGGCTGAGTATTATATAATCTATTGTCCCTTTATTTGAATTTGTATAGCTTGATTTAGCAGCTGGACCTGATCTAACATCAACAAGCCCAAAGGAAGAAGGAAAGAAACGAAGTAAGTCTACAATTTTATTTTCATAACAAAGTTAAGACTTTTGAGCCTCGTTTTGAAGCTTTATTGGTTGATGTACAACTGAAGGTACTCCATGGTTCAATTACATCCCACTATCTCTCTCTCTCTCTCTCTCTCTCTATTGGTGGACAAGTAGTCAAGCTTTGCTTTCCAATTTTTTTCCTCTCCTTAAGTATCATGATACAATTATACAATTTATTGATATGGATGAATTCTAATTACAAAGCATGGTAGAATCATTTTTTCACATCGGTGAATACATGTTATCTTTGGTAAATCTTCATGAGCAAGTCCAAGCTATTTTTTCCTACACATAACCATCACGTTACAAGGTCTCAGCATTTTAATTTCATTGAGTTTATACTCCTACTAGAGCTTTTATAAGGCCAAATATCAAGCAAAAATATATTTTGATTATCAATTTATGTTATTAGTCCAAGATAATTGGTAACTTCTAAGACACCTAATTCATTTAATGTCAATTCAATCATTTATTTCCAAATTCCAACATCAATTAAAACAATGTGTAAAAGAACAGTCAATGGGCAATAAAAACATTATAAAACTATGACATTTCAATCAAACAATTAAGAAGATAAATTCAATGAGAAACAAGGTGAAGAAAATGGGCAAAGTAGACCGTATAATACATAATTCAGTATTGACAGTAGTGCTGTAGCCGAACCGAACCGAACCGAACGCAAAGGCCTGGTTCGGATGTTCGGCAGAAAAATACAAAAGTTTTTGCAAGCTAATAAACTTGTCATTTTGTACCTAATTTTCATGTCATGATTGCTCATTTTATATTTACTTTTTTCCCATTTTCCGCCTTTGTGATTTATGCCTATCCAGTGGTGGGCGCGACTTCACTGGCGCCATTTAAATCCCAAATCCTGACCACGCTACGTCGCGATCGCAAGCCATAAACAAGAATACATGTGCGTGATTAAAATATGTTCAGCTCAAACCCATTCAACAAAAAATTAATATTTTAATATGTAATAATATCGGACAAATTTTACAATATAAACAATGAAATAAATATATATTATAGTATGGTATTTATTTATTCAGGAAAAATACGGATTTTATATTTTTCCTATTAAAAATAAAAACTTATAAAAAACAGTTATTGACGAGCCTGAATTTCTATTCAAGACGGCAGCTTTCATGACTCTAACATTAGACAACAACCGTCTCGGAAAATCTTTAAAAAATATCATTTATTGACAAATTGAAAACATGATTCTTTTAAAAATTGAAAATAAAACACGATTCAAGACGGAAATACGAGATATTTTTCTTCACAAATAATAACGTTTAGAGCAGTTTTTAATGTGAAATTTGTACTGGTCGGAAGCAGTGTGCAGAGGTCCTCCGTGCTGGCGGTCGGGCCCGTCAGGCCGGCCGGCCCGCCCAGTGCCGACCGCCGTGGCTATAACGCTGCTTGCTATTATATTACCGAACCCCGAACCGAACCAAGTTCGGGTGAAAAATTGCAGAACTCTGCCGAACCGAACCGAACACGAACATAGCGTCTGACTTACAGCACTAATTGACAGTCTACATAAAAAACATAAGTGGATAATTGAAAAATGGAAAACACAATGAAAGCCAGGTTTGTGGCATGTTAAAGTGTGTACACCTAGTTTATGTATTTGTTTGTTTTTAAATTATTATTATAGAATTTAGAGATTGGTCAAATAAATGATCACATACCTTGGACTTGCCCTGTTTACCATATCTTCAATGGCTCTATAATGATCTCTGTGATTTATTTCATGTCTCTATCAGGTGAAGGGCCATCTCTTGCACAACAGGCCAAAGAAGCAGGGATGAAGTATGTCATCTATCCAACACGCAAAGGGTGAGTCAATTTGGAAATAAATCAACGATATTTGAATAGTTTTTGAAAAAACATCTATGATCATAATTATGCTTATTTTGTTCATTATGTTTAATATTAGACACATGAAAGGATGAAAATCATTATCATCAACAACATTCCAGGCAAATTTTTACAATATTATGGTATGAAATTGAAAGAAACTAATCAAATATTTCTGCCTTGTACATGCATGTACATTTGGAGCTCTGATCATTTATTGTACATTTTAAACAAAATATCAGATTTATATATTAATTCAGTTGTATAAAGAGATATCGCAAGTTCAGATAGCACGATATTAGGCATTCTAAATATAACTAGACAACTGAGTGTACTTTTTGTTCCACTCAGGCCTTGATATAAAATCGTTTTTCCATTTTGGTTTAATATGCACCTTAATCTTTAATCAAATGAATATCTCATATTCCTTGGGATGGTCTTCAATGGTACACGATGCTCACCACTTAGATACACTTACATGTATAACCATTTAAACTCAAAATCATACCTTTTTATTGTTGCTTTTCACAGGAAAAAGAAAAAGAAGAAGCACTGGGATCCTGTGAGTATAGTTACTATTATAAACCTTATTAATAAAATTGAAAGAAATTATACATTCTTTGGACTCCCGCTGAAGGGAGTATCATGCCTTGTTTTTTTCTTGCATCTTCCCATCGTCCTATTCATTTATTGCACGTGGTTATATAGACAGGGTATACAATGGTTGAGCACAGGTTGCTTGGATATGGTATGATGCAAAAATTGTTATATTTGACCATATGGTCGATATAACTATACAAAAATGACCGAGAGTGAAATGTGCTAATTGTGATCCTTGCAATTGATATTATGCGATAAACTGTGGACCAATTTACAACTTTGTATCTGGAGGAGCCATCTAATAGTTGGTATTATAACCCTGACAAATAAAATATAAAGAACTAAAGATTCAATTACCGTTTATGATTTCTTTGTACATGTAGATTTATCTCTCACTCAATGTCAATTAATGTAACATTCAATAATTATCTGTATTTGATATCTTATTTTAATGAAAGCTGGAGTATTACAAGTCAAGTATAATAAGCTGTTTTGATGTTAATGATTTTCATTTTAATGTGTATCATAGCATAGAAAAAACATTGAAATTTATATTATACTGTATTTATACTCTATGAACCATAATCTTTTATATTTCAGTTCCGCTTAAAACAGATTGACAATTTCTTGAGGGAAGAACCCAATATCATATCGAGGTGAGTCATAAAAGATTCAAACAATTAGTACTTCACAGCTGGATTGCCAAGAAAGCAAGTCCAAAGTCTCATCCAGATATGCGGCGGCGAAAACAGCAGCATTTTTTAAAGACGATATTAAGTGTAGTATGCTTCACATTTCTGTATCTTATAATACAGAGCTATTAAAAGTAAATTTGTGTATGACCTTTGTTCCTCGTAGTAGCCATTCATTTACATATTAGAATAAATATGTCATAAGAAATGTACTACTCTTTTCCATGTATTATTAGTGAAAAGGTATGATAACCTGGGTCTTCTTGCTTTCTTTCTTTCTTCAGGTCATTGAGTTTACCAAAGATTACTGTGCCAGTTGATCCAGTGGTCAGAGTTTCAAAGTGGGTAGAATTCTTCATTACTTTAATACTCCCATAGTTCTTGCATATTTCACTGTCATTGCACTGTCTACATCCAACTCACCCTTTCCAACCCCCCCCCCCTCCTCTCTTTCTCTCTCTCTCTCTCTATCTCTGTTTGTATCTATTCCTTTCTGTCTCTTGCTCTATTTCTCTCTGCATTTGTCTCTCAGTTTCCCTGTTCTGTATCTGCAACTTTCATTATTTCTGTATCTTTCTCCTCTCTGTCTCTCTACCTCCCTCCCCTACCTCTTTCTCCATGAAAAAGGGGGGGGGGGAGGGGTGGGTTACAATAAGATTACTAATAATGTTTCATAGATGATTTATACATGTGGAGCTGGTCAGGAGAATAGAACAATACTTTATTTGTCTGTCTTACATTTCCAGGAGAGTTCGCCATCCGAGGAGGAAAAGTGTACCAGATGTCATGGATTTTGAAGACTTACTTAGGTCAAAGTTTGTCAGGTGAGTTTCTCCTTTTGTCTCCCCTCTCTCTCTCTCTCTGTGAATTAATTTTTCTTGTAAAGAGACACTGAACTTTTTTAGGGCGTGGTCTTATTATAACTAAATTTGATTAATTAGGGAATGATTCCCTTTAAAACCGTTTTGATACTTTGCCTGTAATTGAAAAGGCACCATATACAAGTGTGTTTTCGGAGCAACTTTAGAATACCCCACCACAAAAATTGACCAAACGTTTGTAGGGTACCAAACGCTTCACCAATGAAGCTAAATCTCAAGACTTAAGCTTTTTAAGTAACACTAAACCTAACCATAACCCTAACTTTAACCCTATGTTTTTGAAGTCTATGTACAACCCTATTGGTGGGGTATTCTAAAGTTAAGCCGTGTTTTGATTATGATGACAGGAAAGCAATCAAGGTACGTGAGTGGGTGAGAGACCTTTGGGACGAATGGTTTGATGAGGTCTACCCACCCAGTGAAGAAGGTAGTGAAGCCGGTAGTCTGATAGAGGGCGCTGCTCAACAATCAGTCACCACTGCAGCTACACTCGCCAAGGGGTAAGTTACATGAGTTTGGACGGCACCAAATTTATTCTTAATTGATGTTTATTGACTCGAATTTTATTCTTTGTAAAGTCATTTAAAGCCCATCTGTACTAGTTTGGCTAGGAGGGATTAGACTACCCAGGAAGGTCACTGACAGCTGAAGAAAATATAATATAACATATAACAACCCTGCATGTACACAGGGTTGGACTTGGTTTTTAATTAGGTGCACAGAGTATAGTCAACTCACAAATTGCTTTTACGTTCATTTAGACAGTACTGCAACTTGTAATTTTCCTCACAGAAGTACAATATCAAGCTTATACTTTGCATATTAAAAAATATTGTATATCAGCGCTGGACCCAGAATATCTTAGGTGATTTAGTTGTTGGGCATACATGTAGATACAGTGTGCTATCATATGTAGAGGTGCCGTGGTCAAGTGGTAACGTCACCGGACTGTCGATCACAAGGTCCGCGGTTCGAGTCCCGCCACGGCACTAATGTCCTTTGGCAAGACATTGATCTACATTTGCCACACTCAACCCAGGTGATGTAAATGGGTACCTGGCAGGAATTAATTCTTTGAAATGCTAGAGCGCCGTAATGGCAGCACAGCTAAATTAAGCCAGGGTAATCTCCAAGTTTGGAAGCGCTCTAGTGATTGTAATAATAAGGGCTATATAAAAACTGAGTATTATTATTATTATTATCATTTGTTATTGATCTACAGTGGGATGTCTGCACTCAGTACAGCCATGTCTGTTCATCTTGAAGACCTGAGCATCACTGCAGAGACAGAGGAGGAAGGGCAGCTCATGGAGGTAAACCTGGGACCCCTTTCCCAAAGCCTTTTTTCAATGACAAATGCAAAAAAATCAGTGACAAATCTGCTGATAACCAATCAGAAGCAAGGGTTTCAGTAGCTTATAACAGATACTGTCATTTGTCACTGATGACAAGTTTTGCCCCCCTGTAGTTATGTTGAGAACTTTTGAATTCTAGTTGTCTGTGTCCATCTTTCTTTCTCTGTTCATTTTATTCTCTTTCTGGTCATTTGTGTATTTGTTTTTCTCTCTTTATGTTGTCTGTCTCTCACTTTATCTCTTTCATTCTTTCTTTTTCTTACTCTTGTCTTTTTCTCCCTATCTGTTATTTGATCTGCCTCTTGCATTTCCTGTCTATCTGTTTTTTTTCCAATCTCTTTTTCTTTCTAAATTTACCTGTGTTGGAGTAATGTTTGTTCATTCGCCGCTATTGTACTTTACACTTTATTTCATCACATTTATGAAAAGTATAATATATTATCTTCCTTGTATATTCATTTGTTTATTGTAGTTATAATCCATTAAAATGTTATGGTGTTAGACTTATGTATTTAACCATAATGAATGAATGATGCCATTCTTGTTTTATCTTTTACTATATGCAACAGGAGCTGTACACAGAGGCACTATACATGACAGAAAAGTTAGACAATGATCCTCAGCCTTCACCATTCGACCTGACTCGTCGGGGAGTCATTTATCGCAAGGTAAGTATCAAGAAATTGCGTTAATCAGAGTGTACACTATCATGAGTTTCTTTCTTCATGTTAGTTTATATCTTTCTCTTGGTTCCCCTCTCTCACTCTCTCTCTCTCTCTCTCTCTCGCTCTTTCTTTCTTTCTCTCTCTCTCTCTTTTCTCTTTTCTATTACAAATTCTTGCCCTCCTGGTCTCGTTCTCTCCCTCTAATATTCTCCCTTTCCCCCTTCTACCTCTTTCTCTTTCTTTGTCTTTCTCTTTCCCTCTCCCTTTCCTTTGTACCCCACTTTGTTTGTTTTACTCTCTTTCTTTTGTATTAATTTTTTAAGATAATTTGATTGTATTGATGGAACAAAAACTCAAGAGCATTTCATGAAAGGAAGAGATAATGTGGACATTTGAAATAGAACATGATATGGATCATAAAATAGTATCATAATTATTTAAGCCCATCTGTACTAGTTTGGCTAGGAGAGATTAGACCACCCAGGAAGGTCACTGGCAGGTGGCTATCTCATCAACTCAGCTCTCAATTAACATAAGAAAAAAGGATTATGGGGGAATAATGGTCACCGATTAGGCATTTCTTTCTATATGGAGGGAGCAAGGAGCTACAAGTACAGTGGTCCTTTAAAATATAAAAAATAGAAGAAAAAAACTGTGCCATTGTTTACTGTTCCTTGTCTACCACCAGCTTGGTAAACTGAAGCAAGCATGGGATGACCTGAACCGGGCCATCGCCTTGGAACCCCTTCTCCTGGATGCCTACTGGAATCGTCATCTCCTGAACCTACTCAAGGAGAAACCCACCAAGGCCCTGGAAGACCTCAACTCTATCCTCAAGATCAACAAGGAACATGTAGGAGCATACAGATCTAGGTATGCATGGTGATCATCTGACAAATTGTCATCAAAAGCTAAACATTAACTAGAGCCCAGTCTTACAAAGAGAATACATCAATTGCAACTTATTTGCGATTGATATCAATCACAACTATAACAGATGGGAGATTGCAAACTTGCAATTGATTAGAGGACTTACGATTGATTTGTAAGACATGGCCCTGAGCTCAACAATAAATTTTGTGTGTGTGTGCCCTCCTGATTAAGATTCTTAGCTGTATGCATGCATGAGCCCTATGTCAAATTTTGAAAATGGGAGGTGGTGTCCAGACCTAGATTTTGGGTCCCATATGTTCCAGGTGCCCAAGTAAATGACCACTCCCTATAAAACTTGGTCTGAACAACTGGACATTTCAAGAGGTTTTTCTGAGCTGATCTCTGATAACGTGAGGGGGCATGCTTCATTAACATCAAACTTGGTCTGAACAACTGGACATTTCAAGAGGTTTTTCTGAGCTGATCTCTGTAAAGGTGAAGGGGGCATTATAAGGACTAGTTCAGTTAATCTGGCTCAATTTATAACCAGAATTCCAGATTACCATTGTTTCTTTCTTTCATTCCAGAGCTCAGATTTTCACAAGCATGGGTGACCTGACCATGGCTATCATGAACTTCTCACAGACGGTCAAGCTGGATCCACAGGACCATGAAGCATTCTTCAAACGAGCCGAGCTCTATGAAGCAGTGAGTTAAATATTCTGAATTGAATAATGATATTACTGATCAAAACTAAGTAGAAGAACATGGTCTCTCTCTATCCATTCCATGTTTCATTCAGGGTCGAACTCTATGGCCCAAATTCACAAAGGAGGTTTGTCGACAAACCTTGGTTTTTGTGCGTCATATGACGCGTTTCGACGCGTTTTTACAAACTAGTTTGTACAAAAGGCGTCATATGACGTACATAAACTTCGGGCCTACGAAGCAGTGAGTTATATATTCTGAATTGAATAATGATATTACTGATCAAAACTAAGCCGAAGAACAGGGTCTCTCTCTATCCATTCCATGATTCATTCAGAGTCGAACTCTATGAAGCAGTGAGTTATATATTCGGAATTGAATAATGATATTACCCATCAAAACTCGATCAAAGAAAATGGTCTAGCTTTCTATCCATCCCATGATTCATAGCAGTTTTCATTGATCTTGTATTAGGAATAAATTTTTATGGTATAAAAACGCGGTGTTGAGTTACATGTATAAACCATCAGCCATTTAATTTGAGAATCATAACTTCCTTAGAGACCTAATTTAAATCCAAGCCGAAATCTTGTCTTTTTTAACAATACCTATACTTGGTACTATGACACTCATCCAAACTCTCTCATTCTTTCTATTTTTCTTGTGCACCTCGGAATAGAATTGTCTAGATAGAGACGGCGCTATATAAATGCCTATTATTATTATTATTATCAACCATCTTTGACAATTTTGTATGGGATAAAGATACTATGTGTTGAGGTACATGTAATGCCAGTCATTTCAATTGTACATACCTGAGAGTCTTTATGAATCTACAGCCATCTTTGACAAGAATGATGCCATGGATCGATTCACACAAAATGACCTGTATGCATGACATCATGGTAGATCTCATATGTTAGGCTTTCATAGATGCATGTTGCAAAAGGCCTTCAGTGGCAATGAAATCAGTGCCTTGTTTGCATTGCAAAGGGTATTGGTAGCTTCATTGATAATATTTGTATATTTAGTACAGGGAGATTCAGTTGCTTTTTCTTACCTTATATCAAAGATTGCTTGACTTTTTAAAGTCGTGGGTCATGCTCCTAGACCTCTAGCTTGTAAGCACGATGACAATGAATGAGTTGGAATGTAAATCTTCTGTTGATTTGACTTGACGATGACTTGCTTGTGATTACAGAGAGGTGAGATGCTGCTTGCCCTAGAAGACTACAGAGAAGCAACACGTCTCATGCCAAACATGACCAAAGCAATCATGAAACGAGGCCTCTACCAGTTTGATATGAACAAGTATGTCACTGTAGCGTAACTTGTACATGATATTCTATGTTGTATTGTCAAATAAGCTCTGAATTAGGTTTCTTTGGGTGACAAAGAAAGCAGTTGGTAATGTGATGGCTTTTCCTACCATTGCATTTAAAAATTAAAAAAAGTTCCTAATTAAGCATTGGTGTTTTGATGCAAGATTGCAACATTGGTAGAGACGGAAATTTAGTGTACGCGTATAGCTTACTGTGCCGTCTCATCCATTTATGCACTGGATTTTGATTTCCCGGTAGGAATTGGATGGCAGCCATCAAGGATTTCTCAGAACTGCTGGTGCAGGAGCCTAACAATGCGTTAGGCCACACCTACAGGGGGCGTGCCTTTGCCAAGCATGGCATGTACCCTCAAGCTGTGGCTGATCTCTCGGCAGCTATACACCTTGATCCTAACAGCAGTGTGGCCTTCTACCACAGAGGATGTCTGCTGCGGAAGGCTCATCCTAAACAGGCATTGCAGGTAGGAAAAGTTCTTTTGTAAATCTCTTTCTGTATTTGTCTATTAAACTCTGTATGCCTTTCATGCTATCTGTTAGTCGTTTCCCCCCGTCTCTCTTTTCTCTCTCTTTCTCTCTCTTTCTCTCTCATTTTCTCTCTCTCTCTCTCTCTCTATTTCATTTTCTCTCGCTTTTATGTCCACATTTATCTCTTCCTTTAAAAAAAAAAGTTTTGTTCCTGTATATATTTATCCTTTGTGACCACAAACCAGTGTTCTTGGAAGTATATGTCATACAATACATTGTTTGGCTATCACTCCCTTGCAATTATAGCATTTTTTAAATGAACTTGATTTGAGGTATATAATCATTATTTTGTGGAAAAAGTGGTTCTGTTTGCACAATTATCAGTTTTATCATGTCAAAGCCCTTTTTGAATAGAATGAATCAATCATTTTTGTATGATCCCTACAACTGGGACCCGTTTCTCAAAGCTTTTTTATAATGACAAATGACAAAAATCAGTGACAAATCTGCTGATGGCCAATCAGAAGCAAGGATTTCAGTAGCTTAATTATAACAAAAACTGTCATTTGTCACTGATGACAAGTTTTGTGAAATACCCCCCTGATCCCTTGATTGACTTCCACCATCACAGGATCTGAGCGTGTCCATCCTCCTTGACGACGGCCATAGCAACGGGATGGCATTCTTCCATCGTGGTATCCTCTACATGGCCATGGGGCGTCACGAGGATGCCATCACAGACTTTGACAATGTTCTCAAGCTCGACAGGACCATCGCAGCGGCTCATGTCAATCTGGGTCTTATCTACATGACTAAGCTGGATAACTATCACAAGTATGTCATGCCTTGTTATATCCCGCTTTAATATACGGTGAAACCTGTCTATAAAGACCACCCAAGGGAGACAAAAAAGTGGTCTTTACAGAGAGGTGGTATTTGTGTTCAGGTTCCTTTAGTACATGTATTAATGAGAAATCATTTTCAAGGGAAACAGAAAATGAGGTCTTTGTAGACAGGCGATCTTTGTAGACAGTTGGTCACTGAACACGGTTTGACTGTATCTGACTTTATTTTGGGTAAACATACTCCACACAGCTTTCAATTTCTATGTACAGTCAAACCTGCTTTAGCAATTACCACCTGTCTATAAAGACCTCAATTTTTGTCTCCCTTGAAAAGATATTTACATTGACTCTTGTATTAAAGAAACCTGCACTTAAAGACTGCTTTTCGTGTCTCTCTTGGGTGGTCTTTCTATACAGGTTTCATTGTTATATTAAAGAAGCCATTAAAATTTGATTTTAAATTAAATTTTTCATTATAGCCACCATTATTTTTTTAAGGTTTTGGTTAGTTAAAGGGTTAAGAGGAGGGCTGGAATTGAAATTTGATTTTAGGTGAGATATAGGGTTATGGGGACCAGAACAGGTAATGTTTTGAGTCCAGGGTTGAAATTGGTAGAAGAATAGAGTTATTAATTGATGACCGCAGGGCAATTGCATGGGAGCTTGAGTCTTCAAATCTGCTGCACATGTCAATCTTATTTGCTTGTGTATTGAAAATTTAGATTTACTTTCAAAAGACAATTCCTCAAGAAAGTAAATAAAGATGTTATTTAATGTTTGGTAGATGACCTTCTACTTGTATATGAATAAATGTTTGTTTTCTCTTGTTTTAGGGCCATTCAGAAGTTCACCAATGCAATCAAAGTTGACCCGACCTATGTGAGAGCAATCGTATGCAGAGGAGAAGCTTATCATAAGATCCATGAGGTAATATGATACACCTGCGGGAGTTTCACAAAGATCCTAAGTCAAACTTATACTTAAGAATTATGGAGAGCCATTTGTAGCCTTAAAATAAAATGTATTCAAAAGCAAAAAAGTATTATAGACTTTTCATGAATTCCACATCAAGAACATGAAATCTCCTTGATAAAAGAAAATATAAATGATTTGAATCAACATTTAATGTCTTTTAAATAACTTTTTCCAAATATTTTCAAAGATGTTAACGGCTTGCCATAATTGTTAAGTCCAACTTAGGATCTTTGTGAAACACCCCCCTGTTTCTGGGATATATTAATGCTTTGCATACATAGACAAAGATGAATTAAACCCATGGATGAATCTTAAGCATTGAGTCTTTTTTTTGGATGAAGGTATTCTGTAGCATTTTTCTTTAGGGTTGTTTGGTACCCTTGGGTATATTTTAAAAGACAAATTGAATGAAGTCTATTGCCTCTGACACAAAGAAAGTCACGTTTGTGTCTGGTATTACATTTTACATTCTGTACTCCAGAAATGTAGTATGGAAATATCGCTCATTAAGTTTGATTGAAAAGAATGTTTCATACCCAATGAGTCCTCGATCAATTATTTCCTATATCCATTTCATAATTCCTTTTGTTTTCCCCTCAGTTGAAGAACGCCCTGAAAGACTTCACCCGAGCCATCCATCTAAGACCTGATCAGCAGCATTACTACATGCTTAGAGGACAGATACTACTCAGGATGAAGAACTTGGAACTAGCTAGCTTCTGTGTCCTGTAAGTTCAATTGGTTACATACCTCTTTACAGAGTATTAGTGTGCTATACTGGGGTGTGTGCAGGTGGGCCACTACACAGGGATTTCCCCCTACTCTTATACGAACAGTGCAGTGGGTTCTTAACGTGCAAGGGTAGCGACTCTTCTCTATACGGGGCCTCCATTTAACGTCCTATCCAAGGGGAACCTTGGCTATTCAACATATTGCTAGAAGCCAGTAGGTTGTTAATTCTATGTACAGGTATGAGTAAATGCCTTTCTTGCTTTCCGCAAATGGTAAGGTTAGAAGCTGGATACTACTGACTTAAGAGGATAAAGAAGCTACACATAGAACTGGCCAGCTTCTGTGTTCTGTAAATTTGATTGCATAGTTGATTGATTCTTACTACGGCTTTGTTTCATTATTCACTCTTATTCTTTACTTATTTTCTAATATATATGTTACTATGTACTGATGTTTTTAATGATGTTTATATTGTTCAAGTAGTTTGTATCTTCATATATGTTTCATTTGTTCACAGGGCCCCCTGGAAAACAGTACTGTGATTACTGACGGGGCTACCCTGTTTAAATAAAACGGAATAAATAAATAAATAAATTGTATTTTCTACGTTAGAGTAATTAGTATAAAATTCCAGGGATCTCCATTTGTGTATCTTTGCCTTCATGGAGAACAACACATTGGCTATTTTTTGCTATCCTTGATATAACTTTGTACAAAGAGACCAGAGAAAGAGCAAAATGCTTGTATGTAGGAAACATGGCTGGCAAAAATTGCTTTACAATTTCTCACACTTGTAGATTCTTAACTTGATCCAACACTTTACCTCACCCTGACCCTTTCCCTTACCCAAAACCTGATTGCAACCCTAATCCTATACCTTTGAGGATCAATTCCTTAAATCTTCCTAGACCCACCAAGCTGCCAAACCAGAGTTTCCTTCACAACTTTGGCAAGGCCATTAGAAACCCCTGCCAATATATGGCAAATGTACCTTTAAACCATTTGCTACAGAAACCAGCTGGTTCCTGTATTAAGTATGAGGGAATGAGAGAAATCTGGGCCTCGATCATTTCACAAAACTTGTCATCAGTGACAATTGACAATTTTTGTTACAAGCTACTGAAATCCTTGCTTCTGATTGGTTATCAGCAGCTTTGTCACTGATTTTTGTCATTTGTCATTGAACAAAGGCTTTGTGAAACAACGGGTTAATAAGGTAATAAAGCATTTCTCTATCCCTTCCTCTTAGACATGCGGCTGAACTAGCCCACGGCTTGGGCTCTTCCCCGACCCAACAAGCTGCCGTCCAGAGCTTTCTGCACAACTACAGCAAGGCCATCGAGGTCCTGTCCAGTACGGTCAAGGTCAGCCCCACAGCACCCCTCTACATCCTGCTAGGGAAGACCGAGATCAAGGCCAAGAAGTATC
>JAVYIG010001847.1:105621-293423 GCA_035222895.1 Strongylocentrotus droebachiensis
AGGTGTTTAAAATGGGGTATATGCCCCCCAGGGGCTTTGGGGGCAGCCTTCAATACCCATCATCCAAACAGCAGTGCGAGCACGGCAAACTTAAAAATGCACGCTCATGCGAATCGTGAACACTGTTGATTTTATTTATTTATTTTTTCCATTTGAATCGAGGATATCTCTTAAAAAAGCCTGGTTACCCTCGTTTTTTTACTTCATATTCTGATAGATCAGAAAGTGTACATGTAGATATGATTTATATCAACATGTTGGTATAAGTTGTGGCTAATCATTGTACATTGTAGGAATCATTGGTACATTGTATGTGAAGGAGACCTAACTTTTTTTGAATGGAATACCTGCCCCCTGCAGGGAACGTTGCAGCAGCACCCCTAAATTGCCCTACTGTTCCCATAATTGATAAATCATATGTTCTAGGGCAAAGGGGTTGGGAGCTAGGTCCCACATTGCAAGGCTCCTTCTTTCATTAGCTCAGGTGAGCGTAAGGTCCATGGACCGCTTGCTTTTTTGTTTAATGAGAAATAATGTCAAGCAATTGTCAAGCGATTCTTGTCTCCCCAGAAATAGTTTAAAAATGCAGATATTGAATAGAAATAGATGGACAGCTCACTCTATTTACATGTAAATATGAGTGACGGGTACAGAGGAATTAAGTTTTCTAGAGTAAGTGTTTTTTCCCCATGAAATGCAAAAGCCATTTTAAGTTCTCATGAACTTTTTCTTGCTATTTTTCTTCTTGTAATAGGAAAGACAAGAAGAACAGTCACAAGAGGTGAGATATTTGCTCATCAAGTGTATAGATATATTCAGGCCTAAGTTTTAATGTTACAAATTATATGGTAGTGACCCTCTCAAAAATTACCCTACATGCCCAAAATAGTTCCATAGCAAGTTTATACAGGAGGATCCCTTTAGTGTTGAAATGTCCCTCAACATAGAATTCAAAAGGAGTCTTTTGTATAGATTTTAACTTTACTGATTCCCTTTTTTTATCTCTTTATTTTCAAATGTTCCATTACAGACATCAAAGCTTTTAAGAAAGTGCTAAAAAGTTACCTCTTTGATAATTGTTTTTAGCCATTGTGAGCATGATCGTAGTTGTAAATCTCATTCATAGGTCCCAGTGGCACTTTGATTATTATTATTGTCATTATTATAATCATCATTATTGTTATCATTATCATTATTATTATCATTACTACATGTACTACTACAACTTCTACTACTTCCATCTCAATGGTTATTTTTCACGCAGGTATTATTTTAGGGGTAGAGAGAACAAAATGATGAGTACATGTATTTCTTCTTGCGCAGTATTCATCTTGTGAAACCTTATTATGATAATTGTTTTGTTCATTTTCATCTGTTTCAGTAAGGACAAGTCTGATAAGCACAGAAGTAGCAAGAGAAGTCACCGTCATCGGTCAAGAGACAATAGTGAATCAGAGTCGGGTCTGGAGTCTGCAGGGTAGGTCTCAAACACATACATCAAAGAGATTTAAAAGAGCTTAAAGTGTCCCAATCACCTAAGGGAATTGTTTGTATACAGCTAGAAAGTATAAAATCAACTGCAAAATTGTTTTTACCTGGCATTCTATGTGCTAATGGATAAGGCAGGGTTTGACAAGAGAATGTTATGATTTTTTTCTTCTCCAGAGTAATCCTTACCTTCCTTAGATTCTATAGAAGATACATTTTTAGTTGACAGTAAATTTACATGACTATACACAGTCAAATCTGCAACTAAAGCCTGGGTATAATATATTTTAAACAGTTGGTATTTCATTGAAGTAGTTTTGTTAAGTTTGACTTAAGAATGTTCAGATCTTTACCAAATAGGTCTTGTCTCCATAGAAATCCAGAGTAAATATGTTTTATGTTATAAATGTATATACACAAAATAGAAACTATAGTTTGGTTTACCAAGATAAGAAACGTGCTATTAAACTAGACATTCAACTATTTCAAAAAAATGACAAGCACATGTACCAGTCATGTTCACTGTCAACCTGCTTCAATATTTTTGTCAGTCATTTAAACTGAATTGATATAGTGGTAACTTTAGTAATACCTGAGTTTCGTTGTTGAAAGTATTCTGAACCAACTGATTCTTGGACATTGAGAGTATTGTAACGTTTTAGTTGGTGTGTTGTTTATCTGGTCTCAGTCTCATTGGTATCACTGAGGCATTAACCAATTCACAAGAGTGTTTGGTATAGCGTATTATCCTTGCAGTTACAAAGCCTTCAGGATTTGCTTCACAATGTAGTGTAGGCAGAATATTCTCTACAAAGCTGTGTGAAATACCTCTTCATCAATGTTCTTGTTTGTACACAGATCCTCACCGGAGAGAAGTCGCCGTTCACATCACTCACGTTCTCCAGACTCCAAACAAAGTCACAAGAAGGAAGAAAATGGCAAAAACGGCAAGAAAAGCAGAAGATCATACTCCTCCGATTCAGACCGGTCAAGGAGCTACTCACGCTCTCCTGAGAGGAGGTCACGCAGAAGGTCAAGATCTAGAAGCAGAAGGTATGGCTGGTCATCTTTATCAAGTTGTCAAACTTAGTATTGATAGGTCAAGAAATGAGATTTGTAATGAATGGAAGTTCCTATAGCCCTATTGTAATAGTGTAGTTACATGTACATGTTCATAATGAAAGTATTGTGTTTATATGTCTGCCTATGTCGAGACACGGTTTGAAATTTTATCAATAGCAACATCATGTGTTGAAAGCCAGAAAAGCTTTAACTTCATGTAAAAGGCCATGAGTTAACACCGTTATTGCTATTAACAAGGAGTTACTACACTTGGAGTGAACACTCTGCCCTTAGGGCTTTTCTTATCACTCAGAGCGGGATTATGAGGGATTAGGGGTCCAACGAAAAACAAAACGACCTCTTACGCAACGAGGTCACCCTGGTCTCGATCTCCGGACTTTTATGTCCCATGCGCGATGCCGTGCTGAACTGGCCCTCTCTAGGAGGAAACATCGACAGTCCAGTCATAATATATACATGTAGGTGGTTTATCTAGACTAGCTCTATACACATGTCGATAGCTTCATCACATGCGACACACACTCTGATGTCGTGGTAGTCTAAGAATTCAGCTCTCGATTGGTACAAAGATCTCGAAAATCGGCAAACGACAAGCTGAGTTTTGACCTGATTATTGTTGAAAAATGTCCTTATTTTGTTCCATTTATATTCATATTTCAATGTAATATTAGTGGTAGACCCAGACTACCCCAGATGAAAATCATTTTTTTGGCAGACAAATGAGATTTTCTTCTTTATTTTGATGTATGACTCCACCGATCTTGGCCGTTCTTGTTATTTTGATGACCTATTGGAAACCTGTTAACATCTGCTGTGTCACTATTTTTCTATTGTCCCACTAATATATATTGGTGTGTGGTTTCAGTTCACCTGGCGGTATTATTGTGCGTGTTGGACGAGTTGAGGAACTATAGCTGCTAGCTAGCTGGGCCGGGAGGGCATGAATGAGATGACATGCATATAATTATAAGCGTTAAGCTTGGCGGATAGTTAGGATTATATTTAATGATTATTAAACAACTGTTCTAATACAATTACAAATCCATTGTGATGTCTAGACTCTAGTGATGTCTATTGATTGTCTTTGACTTTTGTGGTGATTAATGATGTTGATTGTGTTGTCAAATATGCAATTAGATCTAGGTCTATTTGTATATAAATAGTCTAATGATAATTGATCCAATGGCCGGGGTAATAGTATATTTGTAAAGCGCTTAGAGACATCTGTATTAAGCGCTATACCTATAAAAATTAAATATTATTATTAGACTATTAAATTAATATTATTATTACTGGTAATGTCAGGGAGCACCTCCCTGCATATTATCGATGGTAATGCCTAGATGTTTACATTTATGTTTACAATTTAAAGGTGGGGGGGGGGGGGGGGGTGGGGATAAGAGCACATATTTTATTTTGTCCAGTTTTTGAGGAAAAATTTCGCAACGACTCAGTCAGCCGCTGAATAGTCATCAGTCATCTTCCAAATAGTAATCGTCACGCGAGAAACCTGTAAACATATCCTACAATGCACCGCACATGCCAGCGGTTCCGGCTGATTAACCGACCTTGCGCATGCGCTATGTGATGTTATTTACGACCGGTGCGACCAGGCGGCATTAATCCAATTTAGTGGAATGGTCGCTTGGGGAGCGCGGCATACAGGATGGGTCGTTTGACCCTAATCCAGTCCCCACTCCTAGTGTAGTAACTCCTTGCTATTAACAAACATTATATTAAAATTTGTGTCAATAAATGACTAATCTGCAATATCTAGTCTGCCATATTTGTGGAAAGTTGAGTAAACTCAGTTAAGATTTTAAGAAGGCAACTGAAAGACTGATTTTTTCACGTATTCAGCATTTCACATTGACATTACCGTGCAGTCAGATAAAATGATGTATGCCTTCCGAAAAGGCTTGAATTGATGCACAGACAAGTCACGTATCTCAGGAAAAAACATTCTTTGACTACATGAGCACAGCACATTTCCTTCTATATTTGTCCAAATCAACAGTGATAACTTGTTACTTGAGCTTGAAAGCTATATAGATTTGAGTCCTTCTGTCAGGCACACAATGAAATTTGTCAGTATCAATGCGGTTATTAATTTTTGTTGCCCCAATCCAGGTCTCACAGCTACTCTAAGGAGCGGCGGCGCTCAAGGTCTCGTTCCCTCAGCTACTCCCCCTATGAACGCCGCAAGTCAAGAAGCAAGAGCCCCTCTTCCAAGACCAAGGAGAAGAATTTCTCACCAATCCGCAAACGCCGTGATTCTCCAAGCTTCCTAGACAGAAGGAGAATCACAAGGTAATATAAGTTATCCCAGGTTGGGCTATTGAGAGCCAAAAGGCCGTCACTCTGAAAATCTTGTTCAGACATTGTGCCTTTCTTGTCCTCATTCACATCCTTTTCCTTGAGATTTTTGATTTTCTCAGCCTCATGTGAAAATGAACTTGCCTTATTGAAAGATCTATGGCAAATTTAACTTCATAACTGATTGGTTATGAAGAATAGGAGGATTACATTTATTCTGTAAATTGATATTTTTGTTGTTTGATATTTGTGTTGCTTGCAGTGAATCAAAAAATTCTATTTTCAGAAATTAAATATTCAGCCTGTCAACATTTTAAGTGATTTTGTCATGCTAAGGTTGCATGTATATCACACGGGTTAAAAATAATATCAGAATATTTTACAAGTTACAAGTTGTGTTACTGTAGGCAGTCTACTGCAGTCTTACTGCCTTGACTCTGCCCCCCATATTAGAAAGGGAATGTGCCAATTTTCGTTTGTAACCAGCAGCAGCTGAAATATCAGTTTTATTTCTAGTAAAAAAAAAGGGGGTCAAAAATTGTAGTAAATTTTTCATTATTTTATGAAAGATGTTGATAGGTTGAAAATGATAATGAATGATGATTTCTTCACTTTTGTCACCAAAGATCAAAGGGAGGTTATTCACTGTGTGTCATTTGTTTGTTTTTAGCACCTATTGATAAATATTAATGTGAGTTGTTAATGTGACAGGTTTGAATCACAGCGTGATAGCACAATTTTAACTTGTTTGATTTACTCAGAAGTATTGGAAATAATCTAAAGGAAGGGAAATGGTGAATTTCTTCTTGACAATTTGTTTATGATAGAAATGAAAGTTATTATTCTGTGCTTGTTTGTTCTTGTAATTGTAGGTGTAATGCTGTAAAACCTGTTTATGTGTTTTGTTTATTATAATATTATAGTGAAATCGTCAGTATGATCTTAATGATTTGCATCTCTCTTTATAGCATGATTGTACTATCTTTATTTGCTATTCTTCTTACGTATAGTATATATAGTTGTTATAATACAATATTGTCTTTATTTGCTCAGCTCAATATATATGTGCTCTATTGTATACCAGGTTTAAATGATATTTTGCCTTATAAGATTTCATTGATACTTCAGTTAAGAACAAAGGATGTTATCAATTATCAAAATTCATAAGAAACCAGTCTTTCATCTTAAATTGAATTTTAGTTTAGGGCGATGACTTACTGATCTTTGTTCCTCTCAAAACTTGTAGCAGCAGGAGGTCATCCAGTCGAGATCGCACCTACTACAGTGATCGTAGCAGACATCGACGTAGCAGCAGAGATCGTAGCCGATCACGGTCACGATCTCGAGATCGCTTCTACAGACGATGAGCAAGGTGCTCTAACTTCACAGAATGTAGGGGAAATGTCAAGTTTTGTTTTCTAGCTGTATTTATCCTACTAACCATAGTTGAATTATTTTACTTTGTTTCACAGGAATGCATAGAGATTGCTGCATAAAATGATAACAGTGCCTCATGAAGTGAAAAATGCTAACATTTAGTGATATTGTTGCTCCTGTCAAGGTTGTTTAAAAATGAGACAAAAGTGCTCAAAATCTCAAAAGAGACTTGACCCCTGCTAAATTAAAGAATACAATGTGCATTTCTTATCAGGTGTCTGCAGGATAGGGAGAAAAAAGATATCTAAAGAGAGAAAGGAAGAATAAATAAAAAGAAAGAAAGAAGAATGAATGAAAATATGCTCTTTGACTGTTGGGTAATTGGTAATAGTTTGAATGTTATAGAAAGAAAAAAATAAGAATTGTACTGTGTTTCTTTGATACAACCATGATGGCAGCAACATCCTGTTATGCAGATAACTTTAACTCTGCAATACATACACTGACATTCATCAACTAACAACATTCATAATCTAGTCAAGGTGCATTTATGAAAGAATAACAGCAAAGTCTAATCAGTTTGAGTCATGTTTTAGTCACAGAATTTCATCAAAGCTGTACTCTTTTTAAAATTGTATTTATTAACATTAAATTTGCTTGCCTAGTTGATATGTAACAATTCCAAGGCAAAATTGCCTCAGTTGTCTCTCAAGCACAGTATGCCGGGTGCACTTGTGATGTCATCCCCAAATTTGGTTGTGAAATCTTCCCAAAATGCACCTTTACACCTATCAACCTAGACTTTTGCCCTTAAATAGGGAATATTTTGTCTCTACCTATTTTCATAAAATGATAGTGACAATATGATTTATTCATGATAGTTTATATAAAATTTAACTATTTAAGAGTGAATGAAGGGAGATCTGAATCCTTTCATGAAACGAGGTAAAGAAAAATTATTCCAACTTTATGGGCAACAGTTCAATTGCAACTTTTTTCATTGAAGTGCTCACAAGCAGAAGCGAAAATAAAACAATATGGGATTTAACAATAATGATAATAATAATGACAAAATTAGGGTATTGATCTTCAATAAATGCAGATGACACTATGATAAATGTATATACACCTGTAGGTAAAGGTGTATGACTTGTTCTTCTTGTGGTTATCGTCATAAAACAAAAAGATACGAATAGTTCCTTGTTGAGTAAGAGTTATATAAGAGTTTATAGCTGAAAATTTATTAAGAAAATTTTAAAAAGCGGGTTCTCTTTATCTCATGCATGCTTTCATTGATAGTGTTTCTCATCCCTGTGATATTTGTGTCAAATGTTTCAAATTAGTATTGATGGTGGTCCAAAGCTCTTTGCTTGTGATATTGATAACCTTTTGAAAGTAAAAACTTGCATGCATGTCTACTTACTTAGTGTAAGTTCTTTGGTCTACAAATTCAAGAGACTAATATTTTCATGGAGAAACAATGAATTTCCTAGTTTTGTAGTGGTAAAAGTGTTAATTGACAAAATTAACTGTTGGCAATATTAAAAGTGTATTGTCTTTCAGGATAAAAATATCTCTCACTGAAAAGTACTTTCAGCCACCCCCCCCCCCCCCATCTGTGATGATAAGCCTATGATTTTATAAGAACTCTGTAGCAATTTGTTTTCATGCACTATCTCTCATGAATCCAGAATAAAGATATTTTCACATGTTGCATGTTTTCATATACACAAGTTCATTTGCATGTTTATGTGCTTGAAGATTTTTCTTTTATTGGCTAAGAAATCATGCTTTGCAGCATTTCTCAATCATTGTCAATGTCCTAACTAGCATGTGCTCCATTTTGCCTCTGTATGACGTTCTAAAGTTATGTGCATGCATCCTTGTGCAACTGTGTATCATCTAACAACTTGCAACCCTACATATATTTGATAATAGCATGAAGGATTAAAATATGTTATGTCAAATGAATTGTTTGTGTTTTGGAAGTCAGGGTAAGATCATACATGTTTATCTTATTAAATGCATCTTGATTCATTTCATTTTAATGCTTTGTTGTATAGCTGTGGGTATTGTGCATGGTTTTAAAAGATTTAGTTTTTCAGGATTTTTTTCATTTAGAAATGCCTGCATTCTTTTATTACTGTGATTGCAGGTATCATAGAAATGCAAAGTAAAAGGTTTACAGATAGTGGTTTTTGATTGGTGGATTGGACCCTACAATTTAGTTTGGACGGTGATTCAACCTATCTTTATCAATCCTATGCTTTATGGGAAACTTGCAAATACAACAAAAGAAATTGAATTATGTTATTAGTTTCAGTTTGTTCTCCTTTTTTCCCCCCGATTCCCCCCCCCCCCCTGATTTAACCTGATGTTCCCAATTTTCCCCCTTATTTTCTTACTCAAAAGGGGGGGAACGTTGTTAGATGCCATTTAAAAAAAAAAAAAAAAATGAGTGTTCACTAGCACCCCTGTACTTTAGAATACTGTTGTGTTGAATAACATGTAATTATCAGTTTGAAAGGATTTTGTTTACTCTTTGCTTTGCATTATCTTAAGTATATTTTTGTTATCCTGGAGAAAAAGTCTAACATGTTATTTTGTTGTTAAGTTGATGAATTAGTCAACTTTTTTTCTCCTTTACTTGAAACATCTTTCCAGCTTTTTTCAAAAGTATTCACATTGAATTTGCTCGTTTAATCCCTAGAATGAAAGAAACTCTGAATACTTTTTCATTTGATGTGTCAGTTGCCCCTTTTCTCCATTGCATTCATGAATGTTGTAATATCTTGTTGCATGTGTTGTGGAATAATCAAACAAGTTTATTTCCCTTTTCCACTGCATGCTTTCATGTTTTTGTGTTGAAAAACTTGTATTTGTTGTAAGTACTTCTGTTGCAGGCATATAGCAGTATAAACATCGTATTCAATATCTATGTGTGTATTTGAGCAAGCTATGCATACTTGATTTTTTTCTTGTGTTTGTTAAAACAATGTTGTGTTGGTTTTAGAGCATGTGGATTATGTGTCGGTGTTCTACATCAAAATCTGTTCATGTTTTCTTAGCATGTTTAATGGGATTCAGCTTTCTCACTACTTCATGTCTTATTACTTCACATAACATGCTACATGCATAGATGCATCAATTAACACTGTACATGTATGCATATCACTCTGTAGGGATGGGTGGATAGTAGGACATTTGTTATGGATGGCCTGTTAAACTTCAATTGGTACTTGTGAATCAGTTGTAACATATGCACAGATTGTTGACTCAAGGTTGCATATTAATACTATTTCATATAGGATTTATCTACCAGTAATATTTTTTTTCTTGAATTTTACATTTAAAATGATTCGTTCCTGAAGAGTGAATGTTGAAAACAAAGACACACACATTTTTCATGATTAAAATGGAATCTCCAGTTAGAAATAATAGTCTACATAAAAAAGGTAAAATGTTGTTTGTCTTTAATATTTTCTGTGTGAAGAGATTCTCTTCTATTGCTGCAGTCTTATTGTAGGATATTCTCTCTCTCTCTCTCTCTCTCTCTCTCTTTTGCTCTATTTATTGTACTGCTTAATATCTCTGTGTCTTTCTTTTTATCTTCCCCTGTCTTATATTCTCTTTACGCCTAAAAATATTCTATCCCTTTTGTCATAAATTCATTCAATATTATAAATCTTATAAATCTCACATTTTACATAGTCCCTGCAATTTCTCTTGATAGGCATGACTATTTTAATCTAACACATCTTATCATACTGTCACATGTTTGAAACATAAATTGAGTTCTGGTCTTGCGATTTCATTGTGAAAGCCACTGTGTGGAAGCTATTTGATAAGGCTGATTTTGTAGCACAAGTATTGGTGTATAATAGGAGGTTTTGGAATCATAAAATGATAAGAACTTGGCCCAGTCTTGCTGATAGTCACATGTACTGTCGACACAGAAATGTGTTCAGTGGCGGATCCAGGGGGGGGGGGGTCAAAAGGGGGCACGTGCCCCCCCGGCCAAAAAAAAAATATGTTAAAATCAGCCCTTAATTCGCCAAAAATTTACTGAAAAACAGGGGCGTGCCACCCCCCGGCCAATCTCTTTCCCACCGTGTGCCCCCCCCCGGCAAGAAATTCCTGGATCCGCCCCTGGTGTTTATGGGACTACACAAACTTGTGGCATGAGGAGGTGGTCCACAACCTTTAGCTCTTCAATACTTGTCATATTTTGAATATGAGGGCATTTAAAGAGCCTCCCTTTTCAAGACACATTTTTTCTATGATACATTTTCCACACTGACATTTAAGAAAATGAAAGAGCTCACAAATTATTTTTCACATTTGCCAGAACTCAACCTTTTCTTAAAACCATTAGTGGCAAACCAATACCGTAACACAAGAAATCAAAATTTGTACATGGTGGGGAAAATGGAATTACATGTATTTTCTTTTTTTAAATGTCATTGTACCTGTAATTGTGTAATACAATCATTTTTTATCCGGGCATTTCCTTAAAATGTGTCTTGTATGATACATTTATATGACTTTTTCCCCATTTTTTTTCATCAAAAAGTGTACGACATTGTCGTTCAAGACGCACATTGCACAGGTTCGCACATCAAAGATCTGACGTTAACTGTCTTTGTGCAGTGTGCATGTTATTCTTACTAACTTCTCTCTTTTAACTTACAGTTGTTCCACCACATATGTGTGTTCACACCACCTGTTTAACCCTGTACTAATGCTCAGTTGCTGTTTTCATACTAATCAATAATGATTAATGCTTTCGTGTGCTGTGTTAACTCACTCAACAATTTACATGATCATTGAGTTATAACAGATGTACAATATACTTTCAAATGATTTCGCCCAAATGAAATGTTAATTTGTTAATAATTTATGCTGTGATAGTGATTTTTTTCATAATTCTGCCGGTAAGCAATGACTTGATACTGAATTTGTTAGAAATGCACAGTATACTTGCAATGTATGTTTGTGTGTCCACAGTTTTTGAAAACCAGGAAAATGAAAGTTTTTATGAATTTTCAAATATTGATTTCATTTAAAAAAAATGAATATTGGTATCAAAAATTAACTTTTAGAGTTCATGATCAACAGTGCTGTTACCTTGATTATTTATTCCTCATGTTGACATGGGTAACTAAAACTTCAATGAACTATGCAACTTACAACAAAATAGGTATCATCTGAATGAACACTAACATGCAAATGTTGAGGGTCATGAATTGTATTGTAGAGTTTTTATGGAAAGTTGGCCAAATTAACAAAGGGTATTTGATTTCAATAAAAGAATTGTCTAAATAATGGTTTACTCCACCATTGACTAAAAGAAGTGCAAATAAGTGTATATATGGGCATATTATTGCCCATTAGACAATGACAATGCATACTTTGCTTTATGGAGGTGTAAAATATGGGTTAACTTAAAAAAAAACTCTTTTGTGAATTCAGGCTTTTGAATCAAATAGTGATAAGAACGATATTGCATTGTGGCGTGGTTACCATTACCACTGCCTCTAATCTGAATCAATCTAACTTCATCCCACCATCAGCATTGTAACCAGTCATGCTAACTATCAAATATATTATAATCAGTCAAGCTTTCACTCACTTTTCAGCTTGTGTGGGTGTATTTGCGTGTGTGCTATCTAACGATCATGACAAAAGAGAAATATACATATGTGCCCAAATAATGTTTGAATAGTACTCAGGATATTAGAATGTTTGTATTTTGATGGATAATATAAATAATCTACATGTATGCACTCTGGATATAGGGTAGAAAGATATACATATTTATTATTTACACTGTGCATAATGAAGAATATGAAATCTATTTAGTAGTTTCAACTGCATGGGCATGCATAGCATTTTCAGATACAATAAGTGGAGAAAGTACAGTGGAGAAAGTACATGGAAATGAATTTAGAGTCTCAGTCTGAATGCCTGTTTCAGGTTTAAATATCTCAACTTTATGCCTTACTCCGAGGGCTTTATAACATTAGAGAAAGAGGCAAACTCTATAGAGTATTTACTATCTACATGTAGGTAGATTCACACAGCTAAACTTCAGTCTTTAAAGTTTGAACTAGTCTTTCCTATTGTAACACGAAAGTGTAAGACTATTTTGATTTTGTTTCTGAGTACTGCTTAGCTGTGAAAATGACAACACAGCGAATGTGCTGGTATACAGTAGCATGGTTTGGTAAACGTTTACATCAAAATCTTTTGAAATTATGCAAGATCAAAAACAGAAAGCTGAGTACTACATGTATTTCCATGTACATAAAGACTTTGAAAATAATATCCCTTTTCCTTGTATTTTGATAATTCAGAATTGAGTTGATGCTTACATTCAATCTTTTGTTAAAAGGATACATCTAACCAAACTCTTTGAAGAAATTGAATGTTCACAAATGGAAGTTTGAAGCAGGTGTGTATCTACCTACTAGTGTAGAAATGACACTCGGTACATGTTTTGATGAGCTTTAACACAGTCCTCTATATCTCCCCCAATAGTGCAAGAAAGTTGCCGGTCCCGTACGACAGGCCCGCAGCCAGCCCAGCACACTCTGACTCCTCCCTCTACAGCCATGGGGATCACAGGTCATACAGCAGGTCACGCTCCAGATCACATGACAAGTCACATGACATCAGGTCACATGACAAGTCCCCGGGAGGGACATCCATTCGGTGACTGGCAGTTATGATTGGTCAAGAAGGGAAAATCTATTCAGTGCATTAATATTTCTTGAAATGATGACTATTTAGGCAGAAATATCATCTTAAAGTTGTATTGTTTGCTTTGGTTGTAAACATACAGTGGTAATGAAATTTATTGTTTAACCAAAAACAAAGTTTGGGCAATACAGGATATAACAGTGCAATGTAGAACATTTATTTATACGGTATTAAAGCCATTCCAACTTTATGATATTAGGGTCAGCAGAATGTGTGTGTGATAATTACTTTTAGAGGATGACAAGGGTAGTTTCTGGACATTTGTTCACATCAAACCCTTCTGTATTATATGCTTGCTTTTGAATTATTAAAGTCAAAGACTAAGAGGACTGTATTCTACTAATTCTGTTGAATTTGACACTGGGTCTTTTGCCTCAGTCACACCTTTGCGTATTCGGCTCGCGTATTGCTGTATATTTATGGCAAGCCATTTTAACATTTATTCCTATTTCTTGATACAGTCAAACCTGCTTAAGTGACCACCTGTGTACTAAGACTACTTTTTGTGTATCCCTTGGGCGGTCGCTATAGACAGGTTTGACTGTATCAAGAATGGAATTCTTGTTATCAACAAATGATTTTCTGTTGTAAAGCAATGGTAATTCTTGATATCAAGAATTCATTTCTTAATATCAAGAAATAGGAATAAATGTTAAAACGGCTTGCCATAAATATGCAGCAATACGCTAGCCAAATACGCAAAGGTGTGACTGAGGCATAAGATCATGTTTAACAGAAGGATAACTTAAACCTCAGACTAACTTACTTTGTTAAACCTTATTTTGAACAAAAGCCTAAACTCGGTGTCAGGTTAAATTTCAGTAGAATATAGGCCATAGAGTTATAGAGAAGTGTACTAAGAAAAAGGATAATGGAATTAGGTGCATTGTAGAATCCTAGACTGTTCGTGGACAATGTTTGAATATATCTTTCCATACTGATTAGAATAATGAATCTTTGTAATGGAATACGTAACTTTATAGACATTCCACTTTTTATTGCACATATTTATCCTGACCTGCATTGTAATGATCCTAGTAAAAAGTTTCCAGCTCCATATGCTGGATTTAAATAAACAACAAGTTCTTTGTTGGAAAGAGTTTGATTCTTCTTTCCTTTTCATGACCAATCATAACTGCCTACCTTGCCAGATTTCCTGGTGAATGCGTAATCATTTTATTGCTCTATAACAATTATATCTCTGTTTATCAGGATTGCAAGGGCCTATTTAAGGATATTCTCTCTACTGGTACATGTATTTACTGTATATATATCAGTCATAAATGGAAAGGAATTGTAGGTATTCATTCTTCAACTTTCTTTTCTCTTTATTTTTACACTCGAGAATCTAAGCAATTTTGTTCTCTTCTTTACTTCTTCAAAAGTCAGGGCTCCATACTCACTTTTTGGAAGGAGGTGCGAATTGAGTCTGTATGCATTTGCCCTGTTGCATAGCTTTGATGGTAACTTCCATGGAAACCTTGATTTGATTGGCTGTTGAGTGATACTGCAATGGTTATTCATATTGATGGCAAAGGTACCATCAGTGGTAAGCTTTCTGCGTCCTGGACATACATTTTGTGCACTAATGTGTCTATTAGTTGTGAACCCTGATAACTTTAATAGAGCCCAAATCCACTGATAAGCAGAAATGTTAATTTTTTATTGCAAATGTGTGCTGTGGCTGTTGACTATTAGTATTATGTATTCCTGCTTTTGTAGGAATTGTACATGTTTGTATTTAAAGAAGACTTTTTAAAAACTTGGAAACTGTGTGTGGCTCCAATCTTTAAGAGCTGAGAAACTTCAACATTGAGAAACCCAAGTAATGTATAAACATCTTGTATGAAGTATATCATGAACACAGGCTATGATGTGAATAATGTCCAAACTATTTTTTATCTGCATAGAATAGTGCAAAGTGCCACTACATACATGTTTACTGCAATGAATATGCCAATCTTAGGATTGTTGTGACTTATGCAGTATGTCAAATCCAGATAATGTTCAGCTTTTTGTTGCCTCATTCACTGTTACATGTAACTGCACATAATTCCCAGGTGCTATGGGGTAATTTTTTTAAGATGTTGATGCCAAGAAATTCCTTAATTAATATAGGACACTCAACAACTTTTTAATGCATAGATCTCTATGTCCAAGAAGAAATGGAAGAAAAGTGACAACATCAGGAAGCTTTACTTCATCCCTATGATACCTACCATCTTTTGCTCAATTTGCAGGAAATAAATCTTAGCAGTAAACATGTATTTACTGGCTAGCAAATGATAGTTCAGATTTGAAGTTGGCCAATTTCTGCCTCCATAGTGTTCATTGTGTACCGGTATGTATCATATTATAAATTAATTTCAGTTGTAACTTTTCCCTTGCCTGTTTCTCTTTTTAAAATTAATATTTACATTATACTTCTCTTTATATCCAGTGCTGATATTGATGATTTGTATATTGTAAATATCTTCTTTATTTTAATAGCCAATCATGGTTAAAAAGAAGAAATATATACTTCTTGATGCAGTCAGACTTATGTTCCTGAGCAATGTTAAGTCATTTTATCAATGTCAATAGTATTCATCCAGGATAAGAGAAAGAAGACGTTACAGAGTTTAAGTGGTTCTTAGCAGAGATATTAGTCTATTTCATCTGGGGATATGTTCTGCTGAGACTTTATCAGGCCTCACTGAATTAAATCCTTCCCCTACATGTCATGGAGGAGAGCGTCAAAAGACAGACTACTTTAAAAATCTTCCAAGCTGACAGATTTTTTCTTGTCTTCTGAAGCTTTACTTGACCGATTTAATAATTGTCTGATTTAATATTTCTTTTATCAAAGCAAGAGCACAGTTCAGTGATTATTAGAAGTTTTAACCTGTTAAATACTGGATTTTCTCATAGACTTGAGACAAGAACCAACCTACCGTAGTTTCTGTATGCAATATGGGTTAGTATGGTTTGCAGTACTTTAAATAATTGGAATTAGGAAAACACTACATCCCATGATGTTTCTCTGTGTAGTACAAATATATGCAAGAAATAACTCTTCCCATATTCACTAGTTTATATGTTTGAATACAGACTCTTTATTATGAGAATGGATGGAGACATAACAAAACTCTATTTTACTAAGCCAAACATTTCCCCAAGGACTCGGTTTTTTAATTTGTGTGTCTAATTCATAGGTCACTTAAAGAGAAAATATGTGTTGTTCTTCCACTGTATCTTTTTTGCAGTGCTACCTACAATGCACATCTACAAATAAACAATTTAAGATTTGAAAATAAGCGTTCATTGTATTGAAATTTAAGGGCACTACATCAGCTGTTAGCAAAAGTACCATTTCATTAGAAAAATCGATACAGAATTGACCTATATAATATTTCTTTTATCAAAACAAGACGACAAGTACTTTGATTGATTTTATTATTCTTGTTTTGTGGATTTTATTTCACATTCTAAATAGCAAAACAGATTGTGAATCAACTTCAGCATATAAGTTTGAATGCACTTTGATAGCTAACAATGTGTGAAAATGAAATATCAGATGTGGTAAATCAGTTTGTTCATTACAAATCTTCAAAGATGTAGTACGTATCTTGGAACTATTTGGCTTTATGTACCACTTAAATATTAAACATGCATTTAGGTATTTATGATTATGTTGTTGATAACTATACAGTTGCAAGTATTGTTCTGTTGTGTTCATTTTCTATATAACAGAAGGGGTGATAAAGAGAATACTAAAATAAAAAATACTATACAAAAAGAATAAAGTAAATAAAACCATTCACCATTTCTTACATAAAAATTGTCCAGTTTACCTTGTTGTAATGTTGATTGATATTATATTATACATCTCACTCCCAGATCCTAATCAAATGATTGGTCATGCGCGGTCATGTGTGATTCATTTACTGACACTATCTCACTGTTTTCATGAAAAAATGTGCACTAGTTTCCAGTACTATCCCACGATTTTTTAGTGCATGTACTATGCGTAGAGGTAAGTGCGCTTATCTATATGTGCACACTAAATTAAGCATATTAAGCTTGATATTTATTTGTCAGCCATACTGTCATGAAACAATCTTGAATGAAATCTTTTTTTACATCAAATAACGAGGATCTGGGAGTCTCGTAGTATAAAACAAATGATGCATGTTTTCATTCATTCATTATACTATCTATCCGCCCTCGTTGAGGCTGTGTGTATCTATCGTGCGATGGATACACACAGCCTCAACTCGAGTGCGTATAGATCGTATAATGAAGCATCATTAGTATACTGATAAGAGAAAAGGAAAGCGAGAGAGAGATGGATGGAAAGAGACGCATTTATTTTCTCAACTCAAAAGGCAGTAAGAGGCTAGTTAGACCTTGCAGATATTGATACAAATAAAGAGATTTTCAATTAATGGTACACCAGTAGTCCTATTAACCATAAAACATTGCCTATTCCAAATGATTGCTTTCAACCAATGTCGTTCTTTTCCTATCATCTGTACCCTGCTCAATTGATATTTCAGCAGGATTATTCAACTAAATATGAAATTACAAAGGCATACCGGTATGCACAATTGGAGGTTAAAATTTTACTGCTACAGGTACTTTATAATTCAGTTCATTGATTCTATACACATGTAGATATTCAATGTAATAGTACATTTGTCTTCCTATCTTATTTTTGTTATCTTTAAAACTTCAGCATTCATCAATCTGGCTGTGAAGGCTGGCTGTGAAGGTATATCTTGATAACTATTGAATCTTGTGAATATGGTTAGTGATAGTCCGACTAGCTCCAGGATCACCCAAATAATTATACTGTTTGAGAGCCAGTGCTCACAAGCCAGGCTATGAATGACCATTTTGAATAACTTCTGTCTCAATATGCCACATTCTACATTTTAATTCAGTACCTCATGCTTATTTCACCAATCCTTGCATTCATGTAACTCTTGATCACCAGTCATGCAAAATTACACACAAACTACTATTTTCAAGCATTTATTTTGTCATTGGTTTTTAATTATCTTTCACATGATGTATACAAATTATACATGAACATCAACCTCATCAAAAGAAAATACTAAAAGAGTGTAAAACCAGCACAGAAAACATGTTGGGTTTTCTTCACTAAGTTCAACTCTTAATATATTATTCAACTAAATCTTTGGTTCCAAATCCTTAGCCTTAAAAATAGTTTGATTTTCCAGTAAATGCCATAGAAATATAGGGAAAATTAGTCGAAAATATTATTTTTGCGTGTGAAAATGACCAGGGCATCTACATAATATTTTTGTACAATGTACAATCAGGGAGGTGAAAGAACAGGAGGCGAAACTCTTGTAATTTATTCAAACGCATTCTTGAGTTCTAAAGCGTAACAATGGGATGTGTAACATTCCACTTGGCTTTGAAGTTCCATGCTCCGAACCGCGCTTCCACTGCGGGGAATTTCGGAAGCCAGGCACCAGTTTTACATTTATTACAAAATATTAAATTACCGGCAAAATTACAGTGTAAATTAAAAACTTTATATGGGAATTTTATTGGGAATAGTGCATCAAACAAATTTTCAAATTTAGAACTCCGTCCTGCCTTTAAATTGTGTGCCAGAGTTGGTAAAAGAAAAATTACATCCTGTCAAAAACTCAATATTTTAGGATGACGCGCTAATTTGTGCATGCTTTAATGTCCCGTTATTTGATCCATGATTTACAATCTTCAATAACATTAAGTTTGCTAATGCGTGTTTTCGCGTGTTTTTTGTATTTTTCAAGTTTAAAAAAGAATGAAATTACACAAGTTTGTGTTCGCTTGTTCTACTCTTTACACATTCAACAATGGATGAGAAATCATTGGAAGGGACAGCGAACAGTTGCTGTGATATCATTTTCTGATGTAGGAATTCTAAATCCTAAAATTTCATGCGCTCTTTTATCTCACCACCTGGTCAACAGCTGCAGATTAGCGCATAACTTTCCGGCGGCTTGGAGCATGGGGTCAAAGGAGAACGGCTTGATTCAAGTCCTTCTCTATCACGTCCCTGGTACAATATAGAGGTGTCGTGGTTGAGTGGATATGTCACCGGACTGTGGATCACAAGATCTACATTTGCCACTATCCAACCAGGTGCTACATGGGTCCCTGGTAGGATGTGAAAGTTAATGTGGTTGGATTAGCAAGTGGCGCTTGTAAAATGGCGACTGGCTGGAATGCTCCCCAGGGAGTGGAAAATGTGCACACATTATGTTGAGGGTAAGCCTGAATCCGATGACCAGGGTAATAATATGTAATAATATTAGGTGCATTATAACATAATTTTTATGAGGATAAACCAATTAGTATAGTTGTACATTTAGTTTTCATGACTTTGGCTGATAACAAAACATAGGCAGTGTATAACCCAAAACATGAAAACAAAACTTTAATAAGTACCTATTTGCCATAAAACAACCAAATAATCATCATAAAAACTAATACTACCTGGTGGAGTAAATGAACACAAGTTTCATTACATGTAATAGATATATAATTTTTCTCACCAAAAGAAAAACCATCATGATTGACGTAAAAATACATGAAATTTCATGAGGCACACATTTTTCAAAAGATAACAATTGTTGTCATGGTTTTTCTCCTTGCAATTCGCCATTTCAAAATAATTTTATGCTTGGAATCTGATTTAAACCAGCTAGTAATTTTACTTTTAGTATTGTTTTTAATGTTTTCACATAATACATAAATTAGACACACAACTCCCATCAACAATATTGACAGATTTTGATTGATTAATAATGCCATGAATGATACAGCAATCCATGATTGATGTACAAATAATACATGATGTAAACTTCACATTTTCAGAATGCTGACATAAACCAAATACTATTTCCTTGCAGAGGAGCATGGTAATTCATGCATACAAAATCCTCGAAGAGACCCTGAGCTGAATCTAAACAAAAAATCCATCCAAGATTAAAATTTCATTTTCAAATTAAAAAGAAACATGAAATAATGTGTTTAATAATGACAGTGTATCATGATCTGCCAATTTCACCTATGATCATACCATTATTATTATTGTCTCTTTTTAACCAAATTAGTTAACCAAATAGCAAATGTGCAAATTGAAATATGCTATAAATTTGGAAGATTGGTCCAAACCCAAACAATCTTGATACAAATATATTATCAATGATGTTATTTTGACATAGATGCTAACTCATAATAAGAGTACACCACTATGACGTATGATGAGATTATTTTCTTGAGAGTAGGATTTATAATACTGGTACTGAGCATACTCTACTCAGTAGATGACCCTGAACCTAGGGTCAGTGTGTAACATTTACTAAAGCTGGCTTCATCGGGATAAACTTGTAAGAAGTAATATTATGAGAATCATTATAGCAGATATTTGTTTCATCTGCATTGCATTTTTTTTAAATGAATGTCCTTTTTTATGAGAATCACAGCATATTAAGGGCGTATCATAATAAAGGATATTGAAGTTTAATGACGATTTATATGAAAACTACTGATTTCATAATCAAGCATTTTATGTCTGTTGTAAAGGACAGAATGTCCTCTTTTTAATGACACCCCGATCATACTACTACTGTCACAGTTGACTGAATAACAAAGCATTGCTGACCACCATGTGAAAGGTGCACTGTGACAAGTTAGCATTCACAGATAAATTATAAAGATTAGTGCTTGTGTCAGCCCAGACATATTGAAATGCTGAACAATGAGTGGATTATGTGTCTAAGAAGGAAATGTTATCAAACTTGGCACAGTGCACCTTTCACATGGTGGACAGCAATGCTTTGTTATTCAGTCAACTGTGACAGTAGTAGTATGATCGGGGTGTCATTAAAAAGAGGACATTCTGTCCTTTACAACAGACATAATGGCCCGAATTCACAAAGCAAGGTTTGAGCTCAGACCAAGGTTTGAGGTCAAACCTCCTTTTGTTTCGCCAAACCTTCTTTTGTTATTTACAAACCTGGTTTGTAAATAACAAAAGGAGGTTTGGCGAAACAAAAGGAGGTTTGAGCTCAAACCCGGTCTGAGTTCAAACCTTGCTTTGTGAATTCGGGCCAAAATGCTTGATTATGAAATCAGTAGTTTTCATATAAATCGTCATTAAACTTCAATATCCTTTATTATGATACGCCCTGTATATGTATAATCACTAGCATATCAATTCCATGAAGTCATAGGAGATATTTGTTTAATCACTAGTATATCAATTTTTAATGAGAATCACAAGTACTGAATATCCATTTAAAGAATATCATAGCAGATAGAAGCTTGATCACGTTAATATTCATTGCAAACTTCTCATTGTACATGTATGTACATAATGGCGAGACATACAAGTGGCATAATACCCTGATCAGTGCAAGTTATTCAAGCACTATACTCTTTTATAAAATCTACTACTCTTCAATGGTTGGGAGTATTTATAAAAAGCATACAAAAATTTAGTCCAAGTTTAAAGTGTCAACCTGTTCATTTTACAAATATTTTACATGATTTTCTTAACATGTAAACAAACAAATAAACATTATGAAATCAATTTCTCATCTTTTAATGCTATGGATGGATTTATGTACTTAGTAAATTCATTTTATTACACTATTACATTTAATTTGTAGAAAACAAAGAGCTTGACACACAAATATGTGGACTGCTCTCGTTTTCAGTTTGCCTTCAATATACAAACCCAATACATGATAAAGGTGGGCAATTGGTTCAATACCTATCTCATTTACTTGCATGTCAACAGTATTACCTGCATGTCACAGTAAGGCATATCAGTTTGAAATCGATAAAGCCACGCATAGATTTAAAGTTTGATGTGAAAATCTATGGTTCTGACAAATCTGCCTGGTACTTTATGTCAGAATCAAAGCTACAGGAATTAGTTGCCGACTGATTATAGGGCAGGTTAAATAGTAGAATGGTTGTCCAAATGATCGACTAGCTTGTACTTATCCATCAGGCTAGTATACCCTGCTAGCTTATCATCTAGAATTGCTCATCTTCTCCTCATCACAGCTAGATAGATGGTCCATACGAAGGCTATTACACTGGCAAACAGAACACGGAACTGCAAGAACAAGAAAGAAAGGAGGAAAAAAAAAGAAATACAAAGAGCATTATTCAGCATCTAAGATATATGTCAAAGTATTGTTTGACAATCTACAAAGATTAAGCCAGTGCTTCAAGACAAATAAAGCTGTCAATAATGATTATAAGACAGCTCCGTCTAATGGCTCTTCAGATAATGTGCAGAGCTACGTAAACTGCCTCAATAAAAGCGGATGGACCCTGTGATGAACAAAAGAAAACGTGCATCATTTTTTTAAATAAAGGAAAACTTCTAGATCCATGTTATTTTATGTACAGGTAAAAATAATACATTTCAAGGGTGTTTCATTTTATTATTGCTGAGAAATAAACCCCAAGTTTAATAGAGGTACTTTAGCGTGCACTTGAAAATAAGCGCACTTTCCTCTATATGTGTATACACACATTACTGCACAAGTATAGGCCCACACAAAGTATAAGATTAAACCTCTACGTGCACTGCATATTAAACAAATTGTCGATAGTACAGAAAACTATTGCACGCTTTAAAGGGATCGTTTAACAATGTTAAATCTGAGATACACGGCCCTACGTATTATCAGTGTCTGTGATAAGGTGAATAATGAAGCGCTTCAAAATGATCAAAAAGTGCCTCAAATCTTTGAGTGACCGGTTTTACCATACTCGTTTTCCCCAATAGACTGTAGTGTTATGAAAATCGTTTGACAAACGGTTTTCAAAATTTGTAATTTCAATCATAAATATCTTGATAATCAGACAGGCGATCGGCTTGTAAAAGTCATGGGGTTCCTGACTGACCTAAAGGTTTATAATTATCATTGCAGCATGAGCTAAATCCAGAATTTTGTTTCAGAAACTGAGACAAAGTTACCGGATCCCTTTAAATGAAAAAAACATGGGATAGTCTCAGTACATGAATCACACATGACTGCTTTGACCAAGCATTTGATTAGGATCTAGGAGTGAGTTGTATTAGGGCCTTGTTTCACTCAATCTGGGACCAATTAACATGTCAAAGTGTACTTTCAACATGGGACTCCTAAAATCACTGTTTCTGGGAAGCATGCTGCAAAGGCACATTTCTTTGAATTTGAACCAATGACAAACAATTTTCTAGCAGGAAACTGGGTACTGGTAATATCACGGTAAATAAATGATTCACATGCAGTTGACTAACCTGTAAAGGTACATAGTTGATGTTGATATACTGACTGATAGTCCATATCCTCCAATTCATCTTCAATGCTATCCAGTATGTCTCTCTAATCTTCTCTACAGACACAGCATGACCTTTACCCTGAAAGATGGAGAAAGAAAAAAAGAGAATGTATAAGGAGACTTAAGCCCCGTCCTAATAGAACTTTTTCGATCTCACCCGAGCGACATGTGGATGAGAAACAGTTGGGGGTCTGAGCGTAAAACACGGGGTGAGCTTTTGCCAGGCTAATGGACACCGTCTTAACCAGCCATCCGCAAAAACCTCACCCGGGTTGTTACCATAACAACCGCACTTCCCTCATCGCGATCAGCTGTCGCGCGTTGTGTACATGTATACATTTTTTCACGGCCCTGACGTCATTCTACCCGGGTAGAGTTCCGAGAGCGTCTTAACAGGCCGTTTATCAGGATGTCATCCGGACAACGTCCAGACGTCACTGCGATCTCACCCTGGCCAGACTAGGGTGAAACTCACCTCGATGGTACCTCGATATTGTCCGGACGTTACCCCAATTGACGCGTCTTAACAGAAAGGGGGTAGAATGTCATCCGGACAACATCGCGACTATATTTTCCGGTTAAGACGGGGTTTAATAGAGATATGTGACAAAGAAAGAGAGATAAAGGGAAGAGAAGAACAGAAAGAGGAGAAGCAGAAATAGTAAGTGACAAAAGAGAAGAAGAGATAGAGTGGGTTTACCCAGTTAAGGAGAACAGGTGTGAGGGCAGATAAAGAGACAGAGGGAGGGAGGGGAAGGGGGTAAAGGTAATAAATAAATGCGCAGAGAGATAGAAACACTTATGAAGATAGTGAGGAGAGGCAAGAGAGGCAGGGCAAGACATACAAACACAAATAGACAATAGAGACCCAGATGGAGATTCAGTTCAACTATTGTGCAAGAGACAGTGGAAGACAGCATGAGAAAAGGAAATCCCTACACAAAATGATGTGTGTGCGTAACAGAAGAACATGAACGGAAGCACACTAGGCAGGTGTAAAATTTGAGAAATACAAATTTCAAAGTCTTCTTATACCTACTTCTAAAGCTTACCATATTTTATTTGGTACATCATCTAAATAGTTCTCAGTGATATATAATACTTCTCTTTATTTACTATCGTATCCATTTACTAAAATATGAAAATTGAATTAGACCAAAGAGGTATTTGTAGCCTTCTGCCAGGTACACAATGAAATCTCTATTGATAACATCATATGTGAACACTCCAGCTCTGCACAAAACAGTTGTACAACACTTGCTCCTGTGATAACTGCTCTGTGGTAACTCCTAACTTCAAACATTTAATACCTCAATGATTCCTAACAAGTAGAAGAAGATCAGGAGGTAGGGCGGGGCAAACACCAGACGGTCGCATAAGATTTTCTTGATAGACGTAGGCACATCTTTGCCTGGGAACGTCTTCTGGAGCCATGCATAGAAGTAGTGAGACAGCGGTCCTGTGAAGAATGTCCTGTGAGATAGAGATTGAGAGAGAGAGAGAGGGAGAGAGGATCAACAGAAAGAAAGAGAGAAAGCGTGAGGGATTGAATCATTGCAGAATATAAAACAAGAAACGATATCTTCAAAAGAAAATGTGGAAAGAACGGTCCTTGATTGACAGAAATAAGAACACAATGAACAAGAAATAATCCATTAATTGATTTCATTAAGCAGTAAAATGCCATCATTGCAAACGTTTTGCCCTGTCTTCTTTTTTTACTCATTCTTATTTGGAGTGATAATCAAATGAAAATTTGTCTGATGACTGATCATGACAGGCCCAATTTCAATCTATTTTGTTAACAGAATGTCCAGGGGCAGTTTGTAAGATAATTAAATGCAGCTGCCCTGGCCATTCTGATAAATGATTTGAATTGATTTGTAGCCCCCCCCCCCCAAAAAAAAAATGCCCAGGATAAATTATGAACTTGATGCCCCCCCCCATACCCTACACAAGGGCACCAATTGACAGCAGGAGATTTTCTGTTTTCCCCTAGATAATCTGAACAGATTTGACAGTGACCATATGAATACATTTAACACTGCATAAACTTGAAAGTCACACAAGTCAAATTATCGGTCTATTAAAGTCAAATTAACTTATGGTGGTCCAGATTTGACTTACCCAAGAACTGCAAATGCTGCTGTTGACCTGACAGTATACGGAGAAGATGGGTCAACTAACCTCTGTGCAATGATATCTCCAATACCAGCGATGGCACCACTGAAAAGAATAGCAAAATAGAGAAAAGAACTCAGAACAGTGAAAATGTGCTTCTTCAAGGGTCTTGCTGGAGCTTGATGTTGACGACCGTTCGTCTGTAATTAGCTTGATTTCAGCTGGAAGAAACATTGCAAACTCTTTAGAGGTCAGCATTTTTTAATTATCATCAGGAACATGTGGATGGTAGGCAAATCACTATCACTCCGGTATCAAAATCTAATATTTTTTTGTTAAATACTTGACTGATTTCAAAGTGCTTTGTACAAGAAAGAAGAGTCCACTACTGACTAGCGAACTCTGAAGCCAATGTGCAATATTCATTTGGTTTTGAAAGGGGTGATTTCAAGAGCATTTTAGGATTTGTTTATCTGCCACTTCACGCAAGAAAATGGGTTAATTTGTATGGGTGCCAATTAAGGGGTGCTTGTTCAGAAACGTATCCAAAATTTGACCCATAACTCCAGCGTGGAGATACCCTACTAAAACATACCCAAAATGAAGTAAATATTTCTTGAATGTTAAAAGTCGTTATGTTTATTACCTGTTTCGTGTCAATTTTCGTGTTATTTTTGGAATAGTGATGCTCCTATGTGTGATCCTGGCTGTGTAGTAAAAGCTGTGCTTTTGATTCTCAACATTTCAAACACCACTGTACAAAACTCAACTGATTTCACTCAAAATCGGTACTTTAGGGACAATTGATGACACCTAAAAGTCCTAAATAGCAGTAAAATATATTTTTTCAACTTACTGATGTTAAAAAGAATAATTTAAAAATTCAAATTGTAAGTCTACTGTCAAACTTTGCTTACAGCCGCATCGGCATGACTGTGTGCAGTCTATGCGATATTGTGTGGTGTGTATACTATAGATCTAGGTCTAAAAATTCCTGCCTCACACTGTCACAGGACACAGCAAGTAGATCTAGTCTATGCAGTGCTAGAGATAGTTAGAGGTCAATATACGCATTAGCATTGACTCTCTATGTAGGGAGGCCAATGCCCGGGCGTAAGGCTTCTACACCTACGATTTGTGCGCTCGTCGTCCAAGTCAGAAAATTACCAGAAGAAAAAAAAAGAGAAAAAAAAGAAAACAAATATCTATGGAATAAAACATATAACAAATACACAATTGTACACTCCACAACATACCTATAATCACGGATCTGTAAAGGTCTTTCACCATTTGTTGACGATCTTGCAGATTTTGACCTATTTAGATCCAATAATTCTGTTAGCAGACGAACTTAGCGCGCACATATGAGAAACTAGAAGGGTCCTAGAGGGCGATGAGGTTAGCTCACTAAAATCCTTCTCAATGACTGAAGGTAGAGCCTAAAAATATGGAATCAATTTAACATCAAAGAACTTTTGATAGAGATTAACATATCAGATGTGCACAAATGTCACTTTTAACAACTAGAAAATATAACGAAAAAGGATTATATCTTTTTAATTGCAGATTTTTACAAACTGCACATACGAAGGTACATGTAGATAGAATACGATGTTTTTGTCAATCATGCGTTGGTTTGAGCCCCATAGCTAGAGCCATCTCAAATTGGGGAGGAAAACTGTGAACAAAGACATGATTGTTCGAGCCCCAAATAGAGATCTTACGACATCATAATATGAATAATGTATGAGCTCCGGTCGGAACGCCCACCGAACAAATTTTGCTAGTCTCACAGCACGAGACTCGAGTGTCGAGCTCGTACAGTAAGTTATATATGAAAAATGTTTAAAAAAGATATTTCAGTAAAAAAATGTCTACGTGAGCAGTCTATACTCCAATTGAGAAGTTAGGACGGAAAGATATGATTGGATGATGTGATTATGATACATGGTTAGTTGTCGCGTACAGCTTAGAGAGAGAGAGAGAGAGAAAGAGAAAGAGAGACCCAAGCTGTATACTACACATGGTATGTGCGATATACATGTATTGTAGTGATATCATGTGTAGCGCTCCGAGTGTGAGCTGCACAGCTGCATGGATAATTATGGAGGTCGTTCTAATTCTTGCTGATTGTACAGTAGATCTCCGACTGAAATCATAAGGAATACTCATGAGGAAATCAAGTTATTCAAGGCTAGCCGAAAGATGAATGTACTTTCGCGCGAAGTTTTGAACTTGTTGTTCGGTCAATGACACGCCTATTCCCTCGGGCCTGTCTAATTCTCGACGTAATTTTTGGGACCATGAAATTGATCGTTTCAAGGCTCTTGCGTACGGCCAAGCGTAGAAGGAAGGGAGTGCTTAAAAGCTGGATATCTCCTATTTTATGGAACTTCTGGAGTCGGCAGATGGGAGAGTTTTCTTAGTGAAAGTAAATGCTTTCTTTTAATCTTTGTTTTATTTTAAACAAATTCGTAATTAAAAAGTTAGATTTGGGCATTGGCCTCCCTACTCTATGCTTTGCTGGCGCTGGAGTGGTCTATCGTAAGATAAGAATGAAGGCGGTCCTTCAAGAGATAACACAGGGATAAAATGATTTTCTCTGGGAGATACAACAAAAGATAACACAAAACTTACAACTTACAACTCACACTCAAAGATTGGAACAACCTAGACCGAAAGCTCAGTCTCTATAATCGTCGGTTGTTCCACTGAGACTACGTCTGGCTCCACTAGACCTCGGTTATAGAGACTGAACGACTGCCTATACCACCACACGTTGAAGATATCACGGCTAGATTTTAGCCGTTAGGCCCCTCCCACAAACATGACAAACTTGCCACGGCCGTATTGTTATGCCCCCAAAATCCCCCAAAATGTCATTTTACCTCGTGCATATCCAAATTTCAATTAGGCCTAGGCTATAATACATCGGTTCCACTTACTAACTTGATTGAAATAATCCGTTTAATGGTCCCTTTTAAGGAAATTATGGGTAAAAATCGACATCCATGTTGAAAATCTTGCAATCCGTGTTAAACTCTCGCTGCCGTCAATCTCATCCCTTCTAGTCTACGGCGAAGGCAAAATGATTATGAAGGAAAAACTGTGATAACGCCATTACGAACGTGTAGATGGCGCACAGTTTTTCCTTCATACCTAATCATTTTGCCTTCGGCGTAGACTAGAAGGGATGAGATTGACGGCAGCGAGAGTTTAACACGACTTGCAAGATTTTCAACATGGATGTCGATTTTGACCCATAATTTCCTTAAAAGGGACCATTAAACAGATTATTTCAATCAAGTTAGTAAGTGGAACCGATGTATTATAGCCTAGGCCTAATTGAAATATGGATATGCACGAGGTAAAATGACATTTTGTGGGATTTTGGGGGCATAACAATACGGCCGTGGCAAGTTTGTCATGTTTGTGGGAGGGGCCTAACGGCTAAAATCTAGCCGTGATATCTTCAACGTGTGGTGGTATAGGCAGTCGTTCAGTCTCTATAACCGGAGGTCTAGTGGAGCCAGACGTAGTCTCAGTGGAACAACCGACGATTATAGAGACTGAAGCTTTCGGTCTAGGAACAACCTCTACCCTTCCCAACCAAAAACTTAAATACACAGCTGGTCTAGAATCTAGCCTTTAAAAATCAATTAAATAAAGACCTCTTGAAGCTAATCTAAAATGCACGACGCACGATAGACCAGCTCTGGACAATAGTGCTGATTTCTAGCGATGTCCTGATTCTTTTCAGAAGATTCAGAAGAATGTTCAGAATACCACCCCCGATGTCGCGATCTCCCACGCCCACCGGCCAGCACCGGAACGCTGGTCACTTTTGCGCCTACACTGCTGGCTTATTGCACACAACCCTCCCGCTCATTCATATCATTGCGTTTGTAATCGTAGCTGTAGCCGTTCGAGTATGTACAAAATAACACTAAATGATAATGGCACATCGACATACCTTGTGAGTGATTTCGTAATGATCGGTTTCTCTTTCAATAACCTCAAATAACCTCGGAGGAGTATTTGAAGTGATCCTTGTTCCTTTTTTGTAGTTTCCATCGTTGATTTTCGACTTTTTTGCACGTAGACCCTAGATTTATATTAAAGTTATTATGTAACAACAGCTCTAATTGGGCCATTTTTATGCTGCAGTATAAATTGAAGGAAGAACGTAATTCGTGATTGGACTAAGGTAAGGTACTGACATTGGAAACAACTATTTTTTTATAGGGGTATTTTGAAAAAGTCTTTATATCATTCATTTTTAAGAAGAAAAAAATAGAAAATTGATATTAAACAAATGATGACTTGAATATAAAATTTAAAATTGAATATCATTATTTATATTTAATTTGTTATAATAATTTATCAATTGATTTACTAATACCCTACCAATCATACAGTACCCCAGTATAAAAAATGAACTCATCCGCAAGACCTAATGCTGTGTATACTGTATTTGCATTGACATCAACATGTTAGAAGTGTTACTGATAATGAAGCCGGAAATTTACGACTTCTGGTGGTAACTTTCATCATATTTCGATAATTTCATGTTTTAAATCGTGAACTGGATACTTATAATATCCTTATGGACTTTGAATTTCTGAAATGGTACATGAAGGCAATTTTTGCAGGTAAGTTTTACGACTAGATTCTAGAACTTTAGTCTACTTTTCTTATTCTTACTCTTAATTTAGCTTACGACTTAGTTTAGAATTAGAGTTTAGAAATAGAACTTAGATTTAGAAGGGAAAGTCCACAGTGATACTGATGATACTGATAGTGATAACTGATAATTGTGATATATCAAACTTAAAATTAAGCCTAGCCTTGGGACTAGCTAGAATTTAGAAAGGGAAATCCGAAGATTACAATTTCAACCTCCTAGATTGTAGATCTAACGTTAGATCTAAGTTGAAGTTGAATCATTGATACAAATTACAACAATGATAGTTAATTGATAGCAAATTTCTCTCGTCTAGATGTACTATAGACCTAGAGTAGAGTGCTGTAGGCCTATAATGGCAGCCTTGCTAAAGCCAGGGTAATAATCGGGAGCGCCAGGACGGGCGCCAGGAGTGTCACGTCTCTATAAATAATCGTCGGTTGTTCCACTGAGACTACGTCTGGCTCCACTAGACCTCGTCCTCGGTGATAACGCCATTACGAACGTGTAGATGGCGCACAGTTTTTCCTTCATAATCATTTTGCCTTCGGCGTAGACTAAAAGGGATGAGATTGACGGCAGCGAGAGTTTAACACGGCTTGCAAGATTTTCAACATGGATGTCGATTTTGACCCATAATTTCCTTAAAAGGGACCATTAAACGGTTTATTTCAAGCAAGTTAGTAAGTGGAACCGATGTATTATAGCCTAGGCCTAATTTAAAATTGGACATGCACGAGGTAAAATGACATTTTGGGGGATTTTGGGGGCATAACAATATGGCCGTGGCAAGTTTGTCATGTTTGTGGGAGGGGCCTAACGGCTAAAATCTAGCCGTGATATCTTCAACATACGATGGCATAGGCAGTCATTCAGTCCCTATATAACCTAACCGAGGTCTAGTGGAGCCAGACGTAGTCTCAGTGGAACAACCGACGATTATAGAGACTGAAGCTTTCGGTCTAGGTCGGCCGGCTCTCTCTTTAGAGACGGAAACCGTCTACAGTATACACATTCCCTTGATAACGCCACGGCCATTTCAAGTCGTAGGGTTATGCCCCCAAAATCCCCCAAAATGTCATTTTACCTCATGCATTGATTATTTAAAATTAGGAGAAGGTTATACTACCTCGGTTCCACTTACCAACTTGACTGAAATAATCCGTTTAATGGTCCCTTTTAAGGAAATTATGGGTAAAAATCGACATCCATGTTGAAAATCTTGCAAGCCGTGTTAAACTCTCGCTGCCGGAGTCGGCTAAATCAATCTCATCCCTTCTAGTCTACGCCGAAGGCAAAATGATTATGAAGGAAAAACTGTGCGCCATCTACACGTTCGTAATGGCGTTATCACAGAGCGCTATACAAGAACTAGACCGAAAGCTTCAGTCTCTGATATCAACGGTTGTTCCGCTGAGATTGCATCTGGCTCCTCTGACCGCCTCTATGACTATGTAGACTGAAGTACGGCCTATGGCTAGTATGGGGACTGAGTGGAACAAATGGTTTGGTTCGGCCGGACCGCGATGAATGAGATATGCAACGAGATTTTCATTCTTTTACATCCTCATAAATGCCAGATAGCCATCCCTCTTCCAGATTACATCTCACAGAAAGGCAGAGCTACAAAAAGAGTACAAGAAGTCAACATCGTCTCCGTTTCACCAGACTTGGTACATCCTCTGATTCTTACAAGTACAGCTTCTTTCCTCGCACCATGAAAGACTGGGATGAGCTTCCTACAAATATCATTGAGCTGCCCACATTGAAGCAGTTCAACTGCGAATAGTCACAGCATCATCGTTTTTACTTGCACCATAAACATGTATATATAAATTAGGCACATTGCCCACATTGAAGCAGTTCAGTTCAACTGCAAATAGTCACAGCATCATCGTTTTTAGTTGCACCATAAACATGTACATAATTAGGCACATAATAGCCGTCCAGCGTCGGCAGAAGATCACCCTTGTCTAGACAAGTAGCAGAATAGAAGTAGAAGTAGAATGCACTTTTGCTGCAATATTACAATAGCAGGGCTGCCAACCTTTGGAAAGAGTTTGGAGTGAGACATTGCGAGGGAGCGAAGCGACCAAGCCCGAGGGGGGGATGGTGTGGAAGGGGGGTGCCCCCCCCTGCCACGGTAGGGAGCTTTTACAATTTCGCAATTGAAATGGTGCAATCTGGTGCATACTTTAACCCTGATTCCACAAATACATAAGGCAGGATTCAAATAGGTTAATTGATTTCATGAAGTACACTGACCTTGAAAAAATACAAACTTCCACATTTGTAAGTGCATTATTCACAGACACAGTCACACTCTCAACACACTCTTTTTGGAAAAAAATTAAATCAAAATTTCGTTCTCAATAGAATACACAGAACATAGTTAATATAACTGCCATATCAATTATATACAAGCACCCTTCCAAAATCATTCTTACTCTTGTACATGTATAAACGATCGAAACCATGAATTTCAATATTTCAAGACAAGAGTTTAAACTCACCTGTACCGGCTGAAGCCTGAAGACTTTATCCGATCGCAAACACTGAACCACCCGGGCCGGGCCGTGCCGGGCTGGGGGCCGGGCGCGATGTACAGCGATGACAGGCCATGGCATCGACACTCGCTTGTCGTGTCTCGCACAAAAACCCCGCTTCATAGTAAAGTGACGACGTCACTCGCACACGCAGGATAAGCCAATTGCAATTCACTATCTTGTCTTTGCGCGGCAAACCGAAACCAATTTGCATTGATGGTTTAGCTTTGCGCATGTGTGGTTAAAAGAATGTTGAAACTTTCGACAGGGATATTGAATATCCGATATAATAGACATTGTTTTTTTTTAGTTTCTATTTTCGGGGTTCAGCGTGAGAGTTCCTATGATCAGCGTGAGAGCTTGAGAATTGGGTGAATTGCGTGAGACTCACGCAGATTGCGTGAGAGTTGGCAGCCCTGCAATAGGCTTAGTCTATTAAAATATAAAAAATAACAAACAAATATGGCTTTGACTTACGATAGCTTGCTCATTTAGATCTAGATCCTAAATTAATGATTAATCTGAGAAAGTCTCTTAGTCGACATGATTCTTTGTCATCCATCTTGGTTTTAGTTGATGAATATTCATTTTTTCTTTTTGAACGTCCAATAAGCTACGTACATGTACGAGTCAGCCCGGCTAGACCCAGTGATATATGAATATTCATAAACCCATTACGAAACGAGTGCTCTGATTGGCCATTCGCTATGTTTTGGTAGGTTGACCCGGAAAAGTAATCGGCCGGGTGATGTCATAGATTACTAGTTTGAATGGATGAATGGTACATTTCACGGTTCGGAGATAAAAATTGGATAACTCGTATAGATCTAAGTAAGTCCGTAAATTTCGCATTTTGAAATAAGAAATAAAAAGATGCATGAATGTAAATAGGATAAAAATATTCATATTTTTATTCTATCTGATTTATAAATCAGAAAATTAGATCTAAATATTGAAAATCGGGGGAGAAAATCTCTGACTCGTCCGATTAAAAAGAGGTACAGAAATTGGCCAATTTATCCCCCCGTTGCGAGTCGTCGAGATTACCGTCTGTATATGGGGAATGTCAACAAATGTCAGTTTTATTAAAGAAATGACCCATATCAGATGGGTATTTCTGTCTATACAAGAACCCACTATTATTATCATTAATGAATAGCAGACATGAGGGAATTAAGAGAAAGAATTTAAAAAATTAAAAAATTGAGCAGCGCCGTCACTTGGCGACTGTTGGCGTAAACATGATTTATCGTACTCGTAGCAATCACCACAATAAAAAGGCTAAATCTAGATCTTTTTTTTTTCTGTGCCATGTCTAAAAAAATAGGGGTCTGTAAAAAAAATATTTAAAAAAAAATAATTAAATGGCCACCGAGTACTCCAGTATCTGCACTGCCTGTAAGCCTGATAGGGTACTCGAATACCTCATTACATTACATTAAAGGGACTTGGTACTTTTATGGTAGCATATTGTTCAGATGAGAGAAAATGGTGCTAAGGTAGTGAGTAGTGACAATGCTAGGTGTTAAAGATAATCTAGAGGTTGAGCGAAAACAGACCATTATTAATGATAAAAATTGAGGAAAACTGATCAGATTAATTCCTTAATTCTCCCAACTACCGGTATATTATTACAATTTAATAACATTTTAGGTAAATGTATATCGTCACAAAGCAATGAATTTGCTCTAGGCCTTTATACATGTACATGTACCATTCCTGACATTTAAGATTTGAAAGATTTGTAAAAGCATATCTTATTTTCATGGAAAAAACGGTTGGGGAAAATTCAAAAATGGTTGGGACAATTTACTGTTAGAGGGTGTCGCACAGTGACACCTTCCAAGAAAACCATAAATATCTTTGTTGTTTGAGAATTTTTTTCAGGATTTTTTGCACATGTACATTGGGTCTAGGTGCATACTATCCTGGCTGTGTATTAAAAGCTGTGCTTTTGATTCTCAACATTTCAAACACCACTGTACAAAACTCAACTAATTTCACTCAAAATCTGCACTTTAGTGACAATTGATGACACCTAAATAGCAGTAAAATACAATTTGTTCAACTTTCCGATGTTAGAAAGAATAATTAAAAAATTCAAATTGTGAGTCTACTGTCAACTTTGCTGATCAGCCCATCGGCATGATTGTGTGCATTTGCGTGTTGTGAGTGTATTGACTATTCATGTATTCAAATGCTGCCTATATTAACACGTAGTGCAGTGCTACAGGTCAATACGAAGAGCATTGAATAGATTATGCTTTGCTGGAGTGGATTTTTTGCATGTTAGAGGGTTAGTTCAGTAGAAGGAATATAATAAGTAACATTTTTTACAAAAATTACACATTGTTTTCATCAACATTCAACAATACTGAGTCACTTTAATGAACAAGACTGTACAGGGGTCCACAATTGTACAAGCATTGCTTTTTAGTGGACCACTCTGTTTCCAATATGTATGAATTCCTAAGTTGTTAATTAATTTGTAATGTTTTTGTTGGAAACATAAATAAATTGAAATTGAATTGAAAATTGAAACTGTACATGAGGAAGAAGAGTCTAAAGATTTCCAGCTGATTTTCCAAATAATCACTTCCCATCTTACATATACACTGTACATGTACATGTACATGTAATGTCTCTTGTTCAATGTATGATATTTGGCTATGCACTAACAGTAACATCATTAGGTCTTGTTATCTGTATGCATACATACAGTACATGTTTGTGTGTACTACATTTGAAGCTAAATACATAATGTACTTACTTGTACTTTCAAACAAAGACATTGAAAGGAAGATTATTGGAAAATATTGAAACGATGTTGTAAATTGTAAAGTCTTGTTTGATTTTGGCCCAACTTAGTATGATACACTTGGTTACCAAACTTTCAAAAATATTTTAATGGTACATTGAAAGTTTGAAACGCACCAATACTGAATGCAATATATTATTTTTTTAGATGCTGCTTATAAGCATCAGCTTGCATGGTGATACAGGTTGCACCATGTGGACCGTTGGTAATATTATGTGTGTAGTCTTGGTTATTTTTTTAATCAGTATTTATCATTTTTTCATGGTTTGATAAATGCTCAATATTACTCTGTCAAGTAACTTACAACTATCTGATATGTGCAGGGTTCAGTTTCTGCAGATATTTACCACCTTCACTTTGAGTTTCTAGGGTAAGTTTGGGTGGTAGCCAAGTTGTTACTCAAAGTATTAAGGATATGTCATTCTTATTCAGGAAACCTTCAATCGTTAACGTATGTGACAAGTCTGAAGGTTGCCAGCACTTGCCAGATCCTTCAGGAAAATAAACAAACGCTAAGCAAGAAGATTCTTGAGAAGTTAATGAATCTGCATTTTTCTCTTTACTTTGTCGATATCATATTTTCTCTTTCCAATATGTACATGTACTGTACATATTAGAGGAAGCAAGGAAAATGGCATCGACCAATCAGTTTGCACTATATATACATTAATTTTTTTCAAAATCGCTTTGGGGTAGACATTGAGAACAACGTGTCTCTTGATTCCTGTCTTCCTGACTGTCCTCAAAGATGAGACATAATGTACAAGGTCTCATATTCAAGAGTTGATTGTACATGTACATGTAGATGACTGCTGTTATGAAATCTTTTTGACACAAGTAATGTAAAGTATGCCATCAAAGAGGAATGAAAGGTATCTTTTTTATTCCTTGTTTATTCTTCTTTCCAGTGATACCAACTTAATGTACATTTGTTTGTACATGTATGAAAAATCAATGAGATCGTACAAAAAGCTGAATAACCAGAACCTTGCAAGACTCATTACATAACCTACAAATGTAGAGGCCTAGAGGGCCATGAATAAGAGCTGAATAAACTTGTGGAATTACAATTGTATATATTGCGTGGCACTCTGACTGTAATTCTCCAGTAGAGACTCTATCTGCAGTTTACCTGCATCGTGGAGGCTAGGTTTGGTAAATTCTCTTTCCTTTTTTGAATTGTCTTTGCCAAGAATTATTGTGGGGGTTAGTCCCAAGAGACTCTACTTGTTTCTCTTGGATAACTTCATGATCCCACAGACACAGTCAATCCATGGTGACAGTACTCTAAAGACAAATAAAAGCTTAGTTTGTTTAATTGTTGTCATGTTCATGGTGCAAGATTCTAGTTCTGAACTTGATATTTCTTTTTCTCTTTAGTTTATATGCAGTACAGTTACTTGATACAAGATGATGCCAAAACATCTCATTACTGATGGTGCCAACACAAAATTTATCATGTTTCCAAGACATAGTCGTGCACATTTGGGATTATGTTTCACTTCATTATAATTATAACTATAGTACTAATAATAATTCTTTACTGCCTGTATGCACTAGTTAGGCCAGGAGGGAGTAGACCTCCATGCATGGTCACTGACAGGTGGTTATCTCATCAAATCAGCTCTCAATTAACATAAGAAACAGCTTAGCGGGTAAAAAATACTTTTACAAATTTCGGGGGCTGCTTTTCGAACTTGCTTGCATGAAAATAACACTCTTCCAATTGTTGCAAATTTTGTGGGCTCTTTTATGACTTTCAGGGGCTCTTTTGGGCATTTCGGGGGCTAATTCGCCCCGAGCCCTGTGTATTTTTTCACCGCGGCGCTTAGGCAGTGTTTTCTATATAGAGGGCGCAAGTAGCTACAAGTAGTGCAGTCCCGCTTTAATATGTGGTGCACAAATCTGTTTTAAAGGGATAGTTGAGTTCTGTTGCAGAGGGCGCTACACAAAATAATTTTTTTGAGAGATAATGACAAACTGAGTGAAAAATTTGAAAGAACATAATATTTACATGACAGAATCATCTTTGTTTGATCAAAATCGGTTCAGAGACGGCTGAAATATAACAATTTCTAATACTTGTGTACCACCACAAACATTAGATATTTCGAAAAATTTGAAAAAAAACATTGAAAAAACTAAATAACGCCTTTTACGTCGTATTTCAGCCAATGCCGATGTTGGCTTTTTTGTTGACATTTTCATGTTGCTTATATTACGCACAACCAGCCGGCCCATGAATTGTTATTTTTAATTAAATAACGGTCACCGTTTGTTTTTTAAAGTGGAGCTGAATTGGTATGCTCGTATTGTCTAAATTTCACACATTTTGGGGTCTAAAATTACTGTAACTTCATAGCAATTTTATGTTTTAAAAGGGCACTAGAAATGTCATAGATAAGAATAAGAGCAATAACCATGCTCTTTGAAGGCATTTGCGGTCTGAAAACAGGACTCAACTAACCCTTTAAGTGTTACTCTTGGCGCACAATAAATAAATTATAATTTTTATTATATTTACGATTATCACTGTATCAAACAGATGAGTAAATTGTATTGTAGAAACTGCAACAAAAACATATTGTGAGTCTTATTTCAGGATGATGCATTGAGAAGCCTTTAAGTGACTTCATTACATTTGTACAGTTAAATCATTTACTTACAACTTTGATTGTCACATTTAGATGCAAAGCTATCACTATGAACATGACTGACAAAAAAAAAACGGACAAAATATACAGTTCCTCAGGTAGACAAAGGAACATCCCTTCACTGCTATTATGTCAAAATGTGTCACGTGCATATTCACCTGTTCTACACATTTTTATATAATAGCAGTGAAGGGATGTTCCTTTGTCTACCTGAGGAACTGTATATTTTGTCCGCTTTCTTTGTCAGTCATATTCATAGTGTATACTGCCTCCATGTACATGTACGGTTATACATTGTAGCTTTGCATTGAAATCGTTTAGTGGGCTCTCAGAAAGGGGGTTCTTCATAAGGAATTTGGGTGTATCCTCGACAGAACCAGAGACGCCAAGTTCAAAGATCAGCAATGCGTGACATTTTCATGACTCAGCGCGCGACCGCACGGGCGAGGGTATAACACACATATAAGGTATAGCGAAATCTAGCGCGCGCGTCGTGCGTGAGAGCATTTTCAGACCCTCGAAATGTGTGACGTCACGCCTAATGCATGGCACTTGGTAGCTCTGCAGAACCTACATGTACATGTATATTAAGAGATACAGAAATTATAGCTGTCTGAACCTATAAGTATGAATAAATATGGCACCAAATGGCAATTCTGGAATCCTGCATCCTTATTGCTTAACTTGTTACAAGAAATGTACGACTTGTACATGTACATGTATGCACAGTTTTATACAATGTACACAATGTACAGTACAGTACATTTACATGTAGCATGATCAATATGGTGAAATTCATTAGTAGGGTGTACGGTAGGTAGTACCATTGACTAGTTGAGACTGGAGAGAGGAGACATGTAAATGTCAATGACCTTCCCAATGGGATATCAATTACGATACAGCAAGACCTTGTCAAAATTCATCAGTAATCGATTAAGTGACATTAAACTTGCCATTGAGAACTGTGTATAACAAGGCATTTTGCAACATTTCACTTCTGGCTCTGCCCCATATTCAGGTGTACTGAACATTCCATAATTACATAATCATTACAATTTCAATGACACCAATGTCTACATGTAGTATGATAATATAGTAACGACAGTTATCAACACTGAAACGTGAATTGCAGAACTTTTTTGAGGAGTTTATATATATCTCAAATTTCTTATAATTTTGAACAATAGATCAGTTCTACATGTAGATAAAATGAGCTCAATTATTTAAGAATACTACAGTTCAAAATGTTGGAAATTGTGCTTGATCATAATATGCGTTTGACTTGTATGAATTAAATCATACATGCATAAAAACATCCTGATTTAATTTAGCGCAGAGACTGTTCAAAGTATACATACATGTACTATAGGTTGTGAGGCTTTTGAAAATTATTGAAGGAATATTTTTTTTTTAGTTTATTAAACATGAACTTCCTTTTCTGTACTACGGAAATCCTTGAACTTTGTGCATTTGGCAAGAGCTTTAAATCAGGGGGGTTGAAAAATGATCATTATTTGAATAATCACTGTATCCAATTCAAGTCTTGACCTTTTTTTACTGTGATTTAACGAGAGAACAATAGGGCTTCAAAGTTCAAACAAAGAAAAATGGAAACAATACGTATACTTTTATTAAAAAGCGTTTATTCAAACGAGCTAAAATCTAGCTCGCGTAAAATATAGCTTGTGTAAAATATATAAAACAATTAACAATCAAAAGTCAAGTCTAATTCTATAGTGAAAGACTGCCGCTCATCAAATTACATAGTAAATGATTTAAGTACATGACAATGTGTAGTTAGTCTATTTCTATAGCGAAAGACTGCCGCTCATATCCAAGTTACATGATAAAATGTACATTATACAAACTGTCCTTTGAGCAAAGGTGCGAGAGTCATAGACGATGTTGGACTCATTTCTTCGAAAGACGAGAGTCAAAGAAATAATGGTACTTGGTAGATCATAGTCTGACGTCGGTGATCAGAGTACAGTTCAAAAATGAAAGATGAAGGAAAGCCAAGAGTCAGCGATGTCAATCGGATGCGGACTCCATGTTCGACCATGGTGAAACTCGGAATAGAGATTGACGTCGACAGTGATCAAAGATGACATCCTTATAAGGTACTGGCAGTTATTTTTACGGAAAATGTAGGATTTGCTTTGACGATACCATTTAATTGGTTTAAGTATCAATGAGGGACTGAATGGGAAAAAGTATAGAAATGAAGTACATGTGTGTAATGTTGTAAGTAAGAAGACAGAAAGACAGAAAGACTAAAGAATAAGACATTTTGTATCCAGAAGTGTATTAGTTGCAGGCACGTACGTAGTGGGGGGGGGGGGGGGGGGGGGGGGGGGTTGGTGGTTGAACCTCCCCCCTCAATTTTTTTTTTTAATAATACAAAAAAAAAAAAAGGTTTTTATTTTGTTGTGTGCAAAAGGGTGACCCCAAAAAATGACCTTATCCCCCCCTTGAGTCGTTGCAAAATTGTTGGGACCACCCCCCCCCCCCCCATGCTTTATGAAACAAGTCAAACAACCAATGAAAATCATAATACTAATCTCATAAAAGTAAGAACAAACATACTGTAAGAAACAGTCTGTATCATATTCTGGTGCATACTGTACTGTACATGTACATACAGTCTATCTATCTAGATAGATCTCAGTATCTTCTCCCGGTTCGGAGGTTGATTGCAACATCTCTCCATTTCACTCTATCTTCTGCCATTCTGGTGCACTCTTGCAGTTTTAGTCCACTCCAGTTCTTGACATTCTCTTCCCATTTGATTCTGGGTCTCCCTCTAGGTCTACTCCCTTCCACTCTTCCTTCCAATACATCCTTTAAGAGGCTTTGGTGCCTTTTAACGTGACCAAAGTATTTTCATCATTCTTCTGTAGATCCACATTTCAAAAGATGTTATTCTATTTTCCATGGCCTTGCTTATTGTCCATGTTTCTGCTCCATACAATAGGACAGACCATACATAACAGACCGTACATAACAGTACATACAGTGTACATGTATATTTCGAATGATCTTTCTAATGACATTAGAAAATGATCATAAAATCATGAAAAAGTTTCAGACAAATATTTAAAACAGATCTTCTTGAAGAATATAATTTAACTGATTTTCATCATTGATGCATTTATTGTAAAGAAATTGTACAATATGAATAGAATTACTATGAATATTTCAATAGGATTGTGTAAACAGTTTTAATGTATACCCTGTAGTGTACAGGTATATACCGGTATGTACGTTTGAGATATATATTTCATAACAACATAATTGTTTCAAGGTTAATTGCAAATCAAAAATATTTCTTTAAGATCCCATGTTTACTCTTAGTGATTGATTTATTGTATTTATGTTGTATTGCATGGGGCCAATTTGACCAGCTTTTGGTATTTGTTGGCTTTATTTACCAAATGTATAATTGTTATCATGCTGAATTCTAATGTACAACACAAATTGTTGGTAATAAATGAATTAATAAATGAATAATGCTCTGTTTAGGCCTGTATTACAACAGATTACATGTGTCTACAATACATGTTTTATACCGAGTTTAGCAGGCCTAATGTTAAACATATTTCGAATAGAAATAAAATAGTGAGAAAATTACAAGGTAAACAAATGGAGTAGCCCATGCACTCTAGCAATCATTTAGAGACAGCCTCTGACCAGTGAACAGAATTCCACACTATACAGCAAAATTTGGTTTTGAATCTAATCATGAATCTAAACTTTTGATCTAGAATAATTTACATGTAAGCTCATGGGATTATAATTACTGAATGGAAATCCTAGGGGATAAAGGGGGAAGAATTAAATGTACTACATGTATGACTTTCACAATCTTAAAACAAACAAAAAATCCCTGACGGTACAATGATTTAATGACGCACATATTGTACATTTATACTGAAACCCTTCATAATAGATAATGAAGAAAAAGAAAGTGTTTCCAGCAACCTGTTCCTGTCTGTTTTATATTCACTCCCCCCCCCCCCCCCCCTTCATTTGTGTACTTTTTCATTATATTTGATGCATGCATGGGTACAATTATATAATATGGACTGGCCTTGAGGGAGATACCACATAATATTTCCCAAACTAGACTCGTATTGCCCCGAGTCAAAGACGAGGGCAATATGGTTCTCGTGAGGGAAATATATGTGGTATCTCCCGAAAGTTAAGCCAGTCAATATTGTTATTATTATCTAAATCAGACATCTAGAGCAAATACATATATGACAATCTCATAGAACTGAACAAACTTTGTCAAACCAGCACTGTGCATCTAGCTGGTTGACAAAACTGTCGACACACTGCAAACAGTGTACCCAATTTGGTGTGATTATTACGTCACAATAGAGTACGCGCAAAGTGCACAGGTTCTCGTACGCATAATAGATGCGCAGTGAAAATGACAAAATACGGCGCGGTGAATATGGTCTTATATTTCATGCTTTTTAAACACGTAAAGTCCATAGGCTTTTTTATGAAAAGTAAATATGGTCTCATATTCCCCGCCTAGCTCTTTTAGGATTACAAACAAGTGTAATATGATTTTGTAAAACCACTGCTCAGATGTCTGATACAGGTAATAATTTTATATATTATCAAAATATTCCAATGCTCCGATACAAATAGGGTCAGATGAGAAGGTTTCCTATTGTGTGTTTTATATATTAACTGGTTTTAATACTTCTATATTGCTTTATGTGATATTATGATCCAAATCCAATTTTTATTTTTGTTTTGTACCTTAACTTGAGATATAGGAAAAGAAAGGGATAGGATGGGTTTCTTTTTAAACATCATAAAATGCAGAAGTACCTACAGTACAGTATGGTTGATAAAGGGTTATTAATGTTTGTAACAAGTGTGCAAACATGATACAATTTTGTTTCTACCTACATGTACATGAACATGATTCCCTTGTAATCTTATTGGAGGTTTTCCAATAGCTGGATCAAGTCCATGGCTTTACTGACTTAATGTGTGCTAATTAATATGGCGAATGACCAGATGGCAATTGCCAATGACTATCTATCTAAATATAGAAGTAATTTCAAATGTTGGCTTATTTATCCACTTTTCCTATCCCAGTTTTTTGCTGAATTTATAATATTACAATTTTTGTTAAAAATTTATATGCACATTTATTGATTTAAATCTCGCCCTTGATGACTAAGCATAAAATGATAAGCTTGCCCCGCATTTAATTAATGACGCAGGTAATACATGTACATGTTGTCTGTAAAATCAAAGGGATCAAAAACAAAAATTACATTCTTGGTGTTCTTATTTTAGATACTCCTACATTAATTAGGGGAGAAAATATAAATCAAACCCCAACAAGTTCTCTGTGAGAGTCTGAAGTGCCTCTATTTTTGATAAGTCACATGTTCATTGTTTAATGATGAGTTTTTAAGATTTATTCATTTGTGATTATTTTGTCATTGCTGATTTGCTCATATATCAACTTGATAGCCTTATACATGTAGATCATTCAATAAAATTATTTTTTGATTTGCATCAAGAAAACAAAGCAAATAGATCTGTGACCCTGACTAGCAATCGATTTATCTCAACATGGTGGATTCACAATACACAGCACCCCCACCGGCAAGCCGCGACTGATCTATTTTTGATGTTGCTGGTCGAGTGCAGCGCAGCAACACTAGCTGCCACCGATCAAATTGACCAAAGTAGTTCAAACTGTGTAAATTCATTTAATGGGATCGATTGTTCTGATATCAGCGCACAACTTTATATTGAACTTGGATTCCTAAACCCACCCATCAATTGATTCTGACTGAAAAGTGAGCCTGATTTTGGACAAAAATCAATACAAATGGTCAAAATGGGGGTCAATTTGACCACATTTTCAAGCATCAGGGCACATATTGCAAACAGTGGTTCCATCAAATCTCCTACCCCCTGACGAAAAGCGACTAAAATAGTCAGTTTGGGTCAAAAAGTGGCCAAATTGCAACATTTCGTATTGTGTCAATTCAATCTAATCACGACTTTAGACTTTCACAAAATTCATGTTTTTCCATTTTAATTAAAGTTTTTCTTTTCTTTTTATTTCCAATTTCCATATCTCCTTCTAGCATGCCTGTTTTCCTTGGTATTGGCAAGGATGGAGTTGAACCCAGTATCAGCCTCACCGGGTGAGCTTCCAACACCAGATGGTGATCGCAAAGGATACCCTGGCTTTGCAGGTAAAACAAAGTCTTCTATTCCAAATCTTGATAATAATATTCTTTTTTTACACATAGAGCATGTATTACATAATGATGTAATCTCTCTACGCGCTTCCAAAGGACTTGGCTTCGAAAACTGCTGTGCTCATTGCATTCAAGGAATATGTTCAACTTGGTACCTATTTTCTACACCTGAGTCGAGTGAGGCAAATTAATATCTTGCCAAAGGATATGAGTCCTGCGGCAGGGATTCAAACCATGTAACTTGTGGTTCACAGTCTGGAGACTTATCCAAAACACCTCATCTTGCTGTAAAGTTTTTAACTACATATAGTATTTAGGTATACATGTTTGTGGATGAAATGAGAATAGATTGATAGCCCTCATTAAACACAAGTACTCAATGAAATGATATAATTGGTGTTGCAAATATAGAAAGTAAATTTATTACGCCTGTTGTAAGGGTGTGAAATGCATCTTATGGTATAGAATTGGTAGAAGTTAGCAAATTACCTAACAGGTAAACTGATGGAATTTCGAATGATACAATGATGGAATGATTGTGTACTGACAAATGATGGAATTTCATTTTACACAAAAATTATGTTTGATTATTTTTATAACAAGGGGTTGTTGCTTTTCTTATTGGGTTTGAAGCCCTTCAAATAGTTTCCTGTTAAAGTACTTGACTGTACAGAAAAGCCTTTTATGGAAAAGTTTATGTGACACTTGGGAAGGGAGTGTGATGACTCAGTGGTAGAGTAGTAGTCTCAGACTGGAAAGTCGTTGATTTATTTTAAATCCAACTTGATAGGTTAGTGCCCTTTGATGAAACATTACTTATCATTACCTCCAAGTCCTTTAATAGGATAGTAGGACTTGGCATGCAGGTCATCTGGTTGCTTACTTATAAGCATACATGTACAACATGTGTACGTGTAATTTCTAAAATAGCAATCAAGGTATCATTTCACAAAATCGTCATCAGTACAACTTTGCAGGTATCCCATTGAATGTGTGTATTAATTAACAAACATTTCAAAGGGATGTCTGCAAACTTGTACTTTGACTAGAAATAGGGTTCTACAGGTATGACACATCCACAAATGATTTACATATGTGACAGTTGTGATGTATAAGTCGAGACATATTTGTCAGACGTTCACTAGCATGTCTACCAAGTACTTATGATTATGGTTCAGGGAATAATGCCCAGGTGAAACTTCATTTTGTGAGTCAACACAAGGGAATGAGACATTTAAAGAAGTATAAATGACTTGAGACTTGTTCATTTTTTTTCTGTGTTTGATTCATTTTAGCCAATCTGCCATGGTGTCCTGAGGGGTGGTACCTGTACCCACAGACCAACTCGTGCTTCCGCAAGCCTCAAAAGTACAATACCCTGAAGCACACAGCTGCCCAGGAGTTCTGCAGGCATGAAGGTGGATCGCTGGCTACAGTCACAGGGCAAGAGCTACAGGATGTCCTCACTAAACAGGTAATGTTGATTTTGAAGCTTACCGTGTACTCTCTAGTCAAACCCCAAATCAACTTGAAACCAACTGATTTCTTGGCCATGGGGCAACATACATTTTTCTTCTTCAGTCGATTGGTGTCGTGCTGTCGATTTCGCTAATGTGAATGGGATATGAAGTGTAATTGAAGTGTCAAACAAATATGGCCAGAATTACAGCAGAAGAAGGAAAGAAAATGTTTTGTGAAAAGTTAAGATGAATTGGACAAAGAAAAAAGGAAGTTATAAACCTTCAAAAGTTTTCATCATTATTGACATAGAGAACATCTAATTAGCAAGTCAGTGAAGATGGGCAATGTCAGATTTGGATTACTTATCCATTCATTGTGTACCAAACTCTATTATGTATAAAGGCTAGTTAACTTGAGGTGGTAAACCGCAGCAGTTTTAGCTGTGCAAAACAAAGATCCTTTTCCTATTCACTTAATATGTGTGTTATAAGATAAAGAAATGTGAAGCACAGTAAGCCAAGGCTCAGGGGACTCTGAGCTATTGCGATCTCCCGCCATCCGTAAACTATTTACATTTTCAGTTTCTTCTAAAAAATCTGTTGCCTGATTTTAACCCATTTTGATAAGAATCATCCATAGGCAAGGGAGATCTGAAGTTGTTAAAATGGGGTGCATACCCCCAAGGGGGCTTGGGAGCAGCCTTCAATATCCACCATACAAACAGCAATGTGAGCATAGCAAACTGAAAAATCCACGCACGCACAAGGATATCTCTTCAAAATGCCTGGTTACCCTCATTTGTTTTTATTTCATATTCTTATAGATTATGAAGTGAAGATACGATTTTATACAAAATGTTGGTATGGATTCTGGCTAAACATTGTAGGAATCATTTTTAGGTAAAGAAGACCTAAAGTTGTTTGAATGGGATACATATCCCTGCAGGGGACTTGGGAACAGCACCACTAAATTGCCCAACTGTTCCAATAATTTGTTCCTGGTGCAAGGGGGATGGGAGCTAGGTCCCTTATTGGGAGGCTCCTACTTTCATCAGCTTAGGTGAGCGTATGGGTCCACGGACCTCTTGTTCATAGTTGTAGTCACGTCACCTCAGAAACTATATTTTCAGCTACCGCTGGTTACTTTTCTTCTTCATATCAGGTTTTTGATCCAAGCAGTAGATGGATGGGCTATATGTTGGTTTCTAGTGTAGTTAGTAATTGTCACCACCAGTCTCCACGAAACACATACACGTAAATTAACAGCATCTGCACAATTTGTGTATGATTATAAAATCAGCAAACACCAAGCTTCTTTATTAAAGCATGTAGATTAATTATAATAATAATATACCCAGGAATGAATAGGTCAAAAACATCTGATACATACAAGAAATAAGTGAAAAGTCCTGTTGAGTTGAAGCGTCGATGTTCACATGAACTGAATACGGCCTGCTTAATGTTGTCCAACTGACTCAGTCCCTATACGTATGACATCGATGTCCACTGTGCTACGTCGGGTCGGCTTGCCGAGATGCTGTGTGACCTTCATGTGACCTCTAGTCCATGCAGCCGTAGAATGCTAGCCCGGCTAGCGAGAATCCAGTTCGGGCGATTAATAGCGGCCTGGTGTCCAGGCAAGCCCAAAGGTACGAGTTTGTCTCCTCTGTACATGGTCCAAAGACTGCAGAGCGGCATTGGCGTGGTCCTGTAGAGGCTTGGTTTTCTCTTGTGGCTTATTAAGGATATTAAAGTAATTTCTGAGACAAATACCCATTAGCCTGACACGTTTTCACCAAGCTCCAACCACGCCCTATGTACATGTACTAGCTCACTCTCACTTGGTCCTTACGCTACACAGACTTATAGCGCTCTGCCTACGTGGTGCGAACCTTGCCTTCAACCCACATAGCAACTACATGCTTGAACGCATTGCATTCCTTTCCCTATAAACACCTGACTGGCCTTTATAGCTTGCATATTTTGACAGTAATACTATTACTAAGTATTGCAAGTAATACTAATCCTTGTTTTACAGGTTATTTCTCCAAGGAATAGCACCCAAGTATGATGAATAGGCTTAGATATATTTTGGTTCCCAGTGTATCTGATTAGTATTAATAGTAAAACTATTACTATGTAATGCGAGGAATACTATTTCTCTTTATACTTTTTAACAGGCTATTGATCCAAGCAATAGTACCCTTGTATGGTGGATGGGATACATGTTGGTTCCGAGCGTATCCGGTGATGTAGACAAGCCAGCGGGTACCGATGGCAGCAACTCCAACAACTCCAACAATACCACCGCCGCCACCACCATGTGGCAGGTCCAGACAGAGGAACAGACAGGACCTGAGCCACTCCTTGACAACAGCGCAAACATTCCCACCACGGTGCCAGAGGATTTAAAGGTAGTTTCTTAAACTTCTGAAATGTTGATGCACAGGGCCCATGACATCGAAATATAAGTGTATTCCTGTTGATGTGCAGTCCTGCATACTGTACATCTCATATTTTGATATGTAAACTTCTGAATTTGTTTCATAGATTTTTAAATATTTTTTGCAATATTTGTTTTTCAAACTTGCTAAGCTCCACCCCAAAAACCTCCAGATCTCATTCCCCTTGTGACATCATCTGTCCGTCATCAATGAGCTATCTTAAGAAAGTGGCATGTAACTTTGCCAAAGTTGACCACCTGTTACAATACCACAAACAATAGCAACATATAAGTAGCTATGTCAGACATGTCAGACTAAACTAATATTCTAGAATAAACAATGGTATGTATTTCCCCCCAGCTTAGCACACGTTCATAATAGAATTGCATGCTTTCATACATATGTACAATACATCATCATTGCCTATGTCTTCCTGGTGGTTCTACAGCATGTCTGACATAGCAACTTGTATGTTGCTATTGTATTACGTATTGTAACAGGTGGTCGACTTCGGCAAAGATACATACCACTTTCTCAAGTTAGCTCATTGATGACTGACAGATGATGTCACAAGGCGAATGAGATCTGGAGGTTTTTGGGGTGGAGCTTTAATAGCAAGTTTGAAAAACAAATATTTAAAGATCTATGAAACAAATTCAGAAATTAACATATCAAAATATGAGATGTATGCAGGACTGCACACCAGCAGGAATACACTGTATTTCGATGTCATGGGCCCTTTAAGCCCACTGACTACTTTGCGATGATCTGACTATGGTTTGATGTAAGAAGCTTTTGAATACGCACATTTAGATGAACATTCAAAAATCTAATTTCAGAGTTGTAATTTTGGTAATAAGCACCAGGGGTTTCTAAACTTCCTTTTAGGAGGAAAGAGGAAAAACCTATTTCAAATCAGTTCCAAGTCTAGTTACGTAAGACCAGTCATGCAATTGTTTTCAATTCAAAGTTGGTTTGGTCTTTATTCCAACTGACACTTATAATGCTCTGAAATTCTGGTAGATTCAGAACTAATAATTCAGAACTTTCATCATGAAGATTGAATTTCCATATCTAATGTCTATGAATATTTCAATCATCCAGGTAGTTTATAAATAACGTTAAATATATATATATACAAATCAACTGTGGACTTACCTTGTGACGTTTCATGACCACTCCAGGACACTTCATCAGCCCGACTGGTCTTTGGCGGCAACTCGTTTTCCCTCAACGTTTCCCAAAGTTCTTTGACCCTGTCACAGGTCAACACCATTTGCCACCAAAACTATTCGGCCTTATGAAGCGTCCCAAAGTGGATGTGAAACATCACAAGCTAAAACTTAACAAGTCCAGTTGAATTCTCTATAATATCAAACATTATTATACCATTTCTAATGTTCTTTGAAATTATTATCTTAGTCAGAATTTGTAGTATGCAGTGGGACTTACAGTAGATGTTCTTTTAAAATTGTAATGTGAGTTCACTGCCTAGTTTTACTAGAAATATCAGCTATTTACAAAGGATCGAGGATTAGCCTGTGATTTCATACAAACTTAAAAAGTTTAATCATTTTTCTTCTAAAGAAATGTGCCAAAAATAGTAAAATTATTGTTCTTGAAATAGTCCAGTTGGCCTTTTAAAGGGATCCGGTAACTTTGTCTCAGATTCTGAAACAAAATTCTGGATTTAGCTCATGATGCAATGATAATTATAAACCTTTAGGTCAGTCAGGAAACCCATGACTTTTACAAGCCGATCCCCTGTCTGATTATCAAGATATTTATGATTGGAATTACAAATTTTGAAAACCGTTCGCCCGACGGTTTTCATAACACTACAGTCTATTGGGGAAAATGAGTATGGTAAAACCGGTCACTCAAAGATTTTTTGCTTTTTTGAGGCACTTCTTGATCATTTTGAAGCGCAATTTTGTTAGGGCTTCAATATTACACCATATCACAGACACTGATAACACGTAGGGCCGTGTATTTCAGATTTTACATTGTTAAACGATCCCTTTAAAAAAAAATTAAATCTACATCAAGTTTTATTTGAGGGAGGGTGAGGGGGAAATGGAATGGTCAAGGAAACACATTATCTAACTTTTTTCTAAATCAAAGATGTCTTATTAAATCAACAAATGAATCTTTTCTCAAACATAAATATTTGTTTTGCAGGGGCAGCCTGTGGTCTGTATACAACTCAAGCTAGTGTACATTGAAGGATTCTTGAAGAAATGGGGTTGGAACCTGGCACAGTGTGATGAGAGTGTACCATTCATCTGTAAGAAAAGTAAGTCACTTTCTTTCTAGTAGGTTGGATCCATGCAACTCAGGCTCCTATCAGAGAAATGAGAAGAAGAAATATGAACCCAGACACTGTTATATCACGATGCAGAAAGTTTCTATGTGTGCTAAGAGAAGTTTTATGTTAGAGATGCTGTCATACTTCTTTCTTTCTTTTTTGTTGTTGTTATTTTTTTTTGGGGAGATTGAAGACATAAGTACTGACGATTTATATGTCACTCTCATGAGTTTTAAGAAGGAGTGTGAATCTGCACCAGCATTTGCATTACTGAATATACATGTAGGTAATCCTACCAAGCAGCTTTTGAGGAGAAGAAGCTATCATTGTTTGGTTACTTGCACTCATCTAATCACCAATTGGCGCTTCAGTTCACATAAAGCCCAAAGGACTTGAATAGCAAGTCAGTCCATGGGCAGCAGAGTTGGTTGGGTCTACCGTATTTGCCGGCGATAAGGCCGCACCGCCGCATAGGCCGCACCCCAACTTTGACATTTCATAGAGGGAAAAAAAAAAGGGGAAAAAAAAAAGGGGAAAAAAAAACAAACGGACAAAACAAAATAATCATCATTTTCTCGAAAACACTATTTTTTTTTTTTACAAACATACCAAATTCATCAATATTCTTATAATTTACCGGAAGTGTAGCTAAAAAAGTGATCGCAGGCAGATTTGTTGTCCGATTTATACCCCTACCACAATGTAAGGTGTAATGCGAAACTGCATGAAATGGAAAACAAAATGGCGACTTCGGATGGATGTTCGCGTCAGCTCCGTTAAACGGTCACTTCCTTTACTTTTGCAATGCATTGGCACGAACTTAGATCAAGATCTATCGGCAAATGTTGTGTTAGGACATTTTTTTTCGTCTTCATGTCTACAATGCAAGATAAAATTGTCGGTAAGATGTGTAGAAATGTCCTGTACCATAGTGGTATAGTTATTTTACCGTTTCCAGTCCCATATGTGCAAATTTGTGCTGGTTTTGACTTTTTTTTTTTTTTTCTCTTCGCCGTAAAGGCCGCACCCCGACTTTTTGATATTTTCTCTTCCAAAAATACATGCGGCCTTTACGCCGGAAAATACGGTCTGTCAATCAAAGTCAACCAAAGAAAAAGCAGAGGGGGGGGGGGGGGGGGGGGGGGGGGGTATGAAATTCCTCTTAAATACTTCCTGATTTATAAACATGTGTAAAATTGTTCATTATTGTGTCAAAACAGGGAAATATTGTATTATCACATAGAATCCTGTAGAAGTTTCTGCGTATTATACAAATAATTCATGTTTGTAAGTGCATTAGTGGAAATGCACTGCAAACAGGTAAAGTCACAATTGGATAATGAGCAAGACTTGTTGAGTTCATTATCCGGCCTATTGTGACTTGTGAATAAACGAGTGCTGTGCATATTGCTAAATGCTTGAGCTTCAAGACATGTATTATATGTTTTATAAAACGGTTTGGCAATATGGGTACCGTAAATCTCCGTGTATAAGGCACACCTTTTTTCCGTCGGGAAAAGTCAAAAGTCGGGGGTGCGTCTTATACACAGGTACAGGATATTTTGAGTCCTCAAAATGCTACTTTTAGTGGTTTTCAAAAATCTCTGTGTCTCAACATGAGACATTTTTTTCAGTCTCGATAAATTATGCCCTTCACAAAGCACTTTGCCGGCCGAAGCTCTCCCGTGTCTTCAGCTCACTCACCTGTATCGTGCAGCTCACTTACACGGGGGCAGATTTGGTATCCTACCACGATGTGCGGTGTAATACGGAATTGCGACTTTAACCTGCGCAGTTGCGTTGCGCGGCAGCTAGCTCTGTAAGTAACGATCTTTCACGTCCCTTCTTTTACTTATCGGCGATGCAATGGTACGGACTTAGATCTAAATCTACCGGCAGATTTTATTAGAAAAATAAGTTATGCAGTTTATTTTCGTCTTCATATCAACAATGCAACATAAAATTGTCGGTAAGTTGTGCGGAGTTATTCTAGAATTGTCCTGTACCATTTTCTAGTCATCCTACCGTTCATAGTCCCATATGTTCAAATGGATGTGCTGTTTTGACCGCTGGATTTTGTTGGTGTTGCGCAAAGGTCTAACTTAGTTCACAAGCACTTCAACTGTGCCTCGTAATAAAATGAAAGTATTGGCGCTAGTGTAGTTCCGTATCCATTATTTTTAGCAGTTTAATATCCATTCTTAGCGAATGAATTTTAGCCCAATTTTTTACTAATTTTAATCATAATCATATATTGCATTTTCCACCTGAATTTGGATCACATCCGACATCGGGAAACCTTCGTTTAGGGCTTCGATGTCGACGTCGTCGCTCCGTACCGTCTCTACGCTGTAGTCCTGCACCTCAAACTGAAGCTATCAGTACAAAATTATGCAGACTTCTCGTATGCGCGATACCATAAACCAATTTAACTACAGAAAGAACAGGATGTGTGTGCATCTAAATAAAAGACACCTAGGCTCAAATTCACACCAAAAAAGTTTAAGTTTAACCTTTGTGGGTAGGGTGCGCGCATGTGTTTTCTTTAATTGCGCGCTTATTTATGCCTGTTATAGTGCGCTTTTGGATAAGATAGTACTAACTGTCTTTGGTGAAAGTGCGTTGTACTGTGTAGATAGTAGTACTATCTACACAGTGTAACAAACTTGTCTTTCATCAATGATGGGCGAACTATCTTTCATCAATGATGGGCGAACTATCTTTCATCAAGTAATTTACTTTTGACCAATCGTAGAGCAAGATTCTTAGTATGTGGAATATAATAATTAATAATAGTTTAAATATAATATAACCTCTGACCTTCATCCTATCTTCTTGTTCTCAGTGGCCTCCAAGTCCTGCTATGATCGCAAGGGTCACCTTATCCCAGAGGGTCACACGTTTACACCCCCGGGCCACGATGGATGCACCCAGTGTACATGTCTTCATGGTGTACCGAACATCTGCAGTATCGCGGGATGCGCACCTCCGACCTGCTCTAAGTTTGAGAATAACCCAGATGAATGCTGTCAGTATACATGCCTTGAAGGTGATCCTACCATCCCAGGGAACAATGAACCCACTGAGCGTAAGTTCATTAACCTCCTCAATATCTCTTCATATTTTGTTTATATCTTGATCTTTTAGCAGAGGTTTAAAGTATGATTAAAGAAAGATAATTTCCAAAAGTGATACCTTACTGTTCACAGGAGCTCTTTTCTTCTGTGTAAAGTGCAAATTTCTCACTGCAGTTTTATACACTTTTTTTGTTTTTTTGTTGTTACCTAAGCTCTTGTGAAGCTTTCCAGGGTTAAATCACTTACCATTCCCTTCTATTTTTCTTCTGCTGCTCACTACATTGATTTTAGTGACTATTCATCAACCCATTCACGTCCATTTAGGTAAATTGTAAATTATCTGCTCAAAGATCTAGTCTTACTAAGTTTATTGAGTAAGTATATGTACATTCAATCAATTGGTATTCATGATTTCATGATTTGCTGTTTATATTTCAAAACAATTATAAGTTTGTATAGGGAAGTAGTCATACACATCTAAATGCTAATTTGTTATTTTAATATTTTTGTTTTTTCCTTTCTTTACTGAAGCAGCTATAATGTCTGAGAACATGAGATGGGTCTTGACAATGATTACATCCTTCCTCTTACTTGGTATGATGCTCTTCATGGTGTATAGGATGAGACAAAAGAGAATAGCTTATCTCAGATACAGTAAGTATATCTTTGTAAGAACTACTTGTCCTAATAATACTCGTAGACCAGCCACAAGGAGTAATAGTTGAAATAGACCCTATTGTTGCATTCTTAGATTTACCTGTAATCCTTAATCAGATACATGGGTAGGCCTACATATTTTTTACATGGAGCAAACTTTATTACAGCTCTTTCAATTTGAAAAACAAAATGTTAGAGTGCATAGGTTTGAATGGACTATAATAATGACCGCTCTGTCAGTTCTACGGTAGTTTAAATAGACATGTTTGTGCTTGCATGATTCAGATTTTATGAATACATCCATAAATAGATCAAATAAACCAATTAGTTTTTCTCAATATCAAGGTGTTGTTATTATTGTTAAGTTTGTGATAATTTATTTTGTATTGTCTTTATACATGTAGGTAAACTAGATTGTGTTTTTAGAAAAAGTGAAAATATCTGTATCAAACACAGGTTAAATGTAGTGTGCATCATTATTTTGGAGGATTTTACAATGAAGATGAATCTCTAAGAAGTTTATATACAAATGGTCATTGATGTGTATATTTGTTCTGTTTCTCTTGATCTAGGAGTACAGCAATTGAGAGACACTCAAGAAGGAGATTTTGAGCCAGGGTCAGGTCCCCCACCCGTTCCAGCTCTAGACGACCTAGATGGTGCTATATTCAGAGAACCCCCACCTCCATACTCGTGAGTAAAACCAAAGCAAATCTAGATACTTAAGATTGAGGGGCGCAGAAGACTGGTCAGGGCCCAGTGTTATAAAGAGTTGATATTAACCGGAACCTAGTACATAAGAGATAGGAGACTACAAACTTGCGATTGATTGGAGGACTCTTTAAAAGACGTGGCCCAGATATCTGTTTAAACTATCAGAGAAGGTTCATTTTATACATTGTATGTGTACATTAACCATTTGTTGTTGATTGGTACCCTTGAAACCATTTCCAGAATGAGATGTCCAAGCTTTTCTCAAACATTTTACAATCTGTTATTCATCATTTCAATATTTTTGTGTTTTATAGTTTTTTCAAAGACTGTAACCGAATTGAGATGCCGCCTCCATACAACGGACAGCAGAATGCTTCACAACGTAGTGGCAGACAGGAGATTAATCATAACCGGGACTCCAGAGGTTCAGACCAACCTGATAATGTTAGGCTATTACCAGGCTCAGAGCCGACTACACCTTCAGATATAAGTAAGATCATGGAATTGTTGGAACTACTGCAAATAATGCTAGCTAACTGTAACCTTAACCCTGACCCGAATCCTTTGGTAGACAGGAGATTAATCATGACATTCATGTGATTCCAGATGTTCAGACCAACTTGATAATGTTAGGCTACTACCTGACTCTGAGCCTACTACACCTTCAGATATAATTCAGATGATAGAGTTTGCATATTCTTAGAATACCCCAAAATATCTTAGAAGAGAAAAGGTAGGACTCTATGCATACAACGAAAATGAAGTGATGGAGATGTTCCTATCCATACTTAAATGATCAAACTTTTATCTTGGCCTGTACATGAAAAATGATTGTATAACTTTTTTTTCTTCCAAACATCTTTTCAATTTTCTATTTAGATGATTTCTCAAAACCATTCTACATCATTCATGCTCATACTATTGTTAGTTTGGGACTTTCTCCTTTTCTTTAAGCACCCTAGTGCCTACTTATGAAGTAATAGATAAAAATGAAATTACAGGTATATCCTTGAGGAAATTTGGAGGACCTTAAATGGATTTTGTAGTCATTCCAGGGGCAAAATATTTTTTATTTCAACTGTTAATCACAGTCTGTCATTTTGTTATATTCTTTCTGCATTATGAAATATTGATTCAATTCAATCAATGATTGTTTTTGCAGGTACAATATCAACTCTAGCAAGTCCACCACCGTACGATCGCTGTCGGTCATCCGATAGCATGCCAATGACACCTGCTGAAACATGTCCCATGTTACCAACAATCAACACCACACACAGAGCAACAAGCCCGCAACAATCGTCACCAACACGCAGAGCAACAAGCCCACAACAATCATCACCAACGCGCTCAACAATGCCACGATCGTCACCGACACGATCACAAACTCGATCATCAAGACAATCACCAGTAAGGTCACCTACACTTGTAAGAAACACAACCGTGTAGTAGATGGAGAGTAGTAAACTTGGGACATGTCTGTGCCAATGCTCAAGCTGAATGTAAGCGCGCTGTGATTCAAAATGGCGGTGGACTTGTTGTAAAATGCAAAGAGAGCTCAGATGCTATCGTGTCTGGTTTTACTTCAGCTTTTGGAATCCTAATCAATCAGTATTATTTCAAGTGATGTTTAATAGAATGATTTATTATATTTAATATTTACATGTAGATGTTGATTTCATATACGTTTGTTTCCTTTCATATTATATGCTTGTATAACTCAACTCACTTCAATATTACTCTTTATGCTTGTGTTGCCATTTTTATTTAATAGAGTAACACACATTTGCTGTCAAATGATTCCTTGTGTTAAAATGATCATAAAACGGATTTTTATACCTATTCCTATTCCTATATATATATATATATATATATATATATATATATGTATATATATGTATATTCTACATAAGTTACAAAAGGTAAACAATAGCATCATCAAACATCATTATCTTTTAAAATGTGCTGAAACAGCAGACTCTGACTGAGAGCTCTGATGGGCCAATCGATTGGTTCACTGCATCCCAGAATGACTTACATGTACATGTATAATGATTACAAGACAGGCAATACAAAGGAACAGACTAACACCAAACACCAAATAAAAGCACCACACTTTCCTCTTGTATGGTGTGTCTCTATACTGTAAAGCACAGTTTTTATTTGTATATATAGAAAATATACCAAACCTGGAAGTAGACACTAAAACAAGATGTTAGAGCATCTTGCCTCCTCACCCTGCCTGGTGGGTGCATGCTGAAGACCAGAAGATAGCTTGGAGAAGCAAAATAAAACATCTAATCTAACTGCATAGCTTGGGAAAAACTTACACTAAATTATGATGGTATAGATATGACTGCTATGAAAGACAGTTTTTTTTTATAGGCTTAAGGGAACGTTACATCCTGCTATCACCCCGAGGCATGCCGAGGGACGATAGCAGGATGAATATTATCATACAGATGTATAGTGTGTGTTTTGCTAGTTGGGAAATGCATTTAATTATCCTATTTTTGTGTCTCATACTTCCTTTGTTTTCTCTGCTAAGTACAACAATTGAGATACTCTTGTTTATTCCTTGGTGGAGTGATGACAAGCTGTGCTTTCAGGCAGTCTGCATCTAGATGGTCCTTGCAGTATGCTTTATTGCTTGATGAAGAAACAAGATCATTTTTCAAACCAAGCCTCGTGATGTACATCCTCCCTATGATGGTTCAAAAGACGTAAACATAGGAGGCTTAAAATTGTGAAGTACATGTAGTGAAGGCAAAATGTTTTCAAACCGTGATGAACTGCATTTTGAAACATGAGAGGGAGAGAGAGAGAAAGAGAGAGAGAGAGAGAGAGAAAGAAAGAAAGAAAGAAAGAAAGAGAGAAAGGTAAACATACAGAGTGATAAAGAGTGAGAGTTTTTTTTAGTATGTTGTTGATATCCTTCCTCCCAGTTTTTTGCACTTATTTTGTTAAAGTTTTTTGTGTTGTTGTAATGATCATGTCATTCCTGCTTTGTAGAATATTGATATATTTGCTGATTTAGATTCACAACTCAATTATGGTTATTATTGATAGCAATCCATTTTTTCAATCCCAAAGTTTAAGAAACAAATGTGAGCTCATATCAAAATCATGTCAAATACAATGCCCAATTATTGTCATGTATGAATCAAGATGGGGAAATTGAGCAGCAAATACAATCTTTCATCGCTGTGCTGCCAACAATAGTTAATTCATTCTTTCTGAATAAGAATCATATATGGAAAATAACTGCCTTTAAAAGACAAAATACAAAATTATGGAGATGTGAAGGAAATTATTTCTGGATATAGATATTAATTTTTGAAAACAGTCTTTGAGAAGATGTTTAAAGTCACTGAGTAGTCGGCTCTGATGGGGAATTCGACACCGTTCGGGTGTTTACCCAATAACAGGTGTTGTCAATCACCAGGGTTAGCCTTCAGTTTTATGACCATTGGACCTTATGTAATGCTTTGATTTGCCCGAAGACTCTCGAGCTCCCCGACAGATTAGGGGGTAATTCTTGACTGGACTATGGGTTTGCTGTGTGCAAATTTGTACCCCAATTAATGGTATTTCCACCAAGTCTGGTGTCAGCGAATTATGGCCTTCTGCACATGGAAACTGGCGATCCAATCCCTTTAAATATTTGGTTTACTAAAGAAGGTGAACTATTTTGAAAGTGCCAAATTACTTGTACAGGTATTAGATACGTGCGCGCAAAATTTAAAAAGCTCAAAACTGTCTCAAATTAAGTTTTGTTATCATTTTAAATGATATCTTCGATCTTTAAAACTGACATCTATAGACCAGCAGTGAACATGATAATTATGTTATAATTACAATCGGTGGTTATGAATCAGATGTATGAACAAATCATAAATTATCAAATTTTTAATTTTTACTTGTATCTAAATCTATTAATTATCATTTGATAGAATAAAATTTGACTATGAATGAAAATGTATTTGTATATTTGTACAGACTTAAATTTCCTGTTCCAATCTGAAGAGGGATTTGTATGTATTATATGTACCAAAAATAGAAACCCTAAGTATGTAGATATGCCACATTAAAGATGAAGTCGAGTTTTGGGCCGCGTCTTATAAAGAGTTGCAATATGCGGCATATGTGAACGAAGGTCTAAAGAATGGAAACTTTGACTTTGTATCATAGGAGCTGCCAATCAATTGTAAATACGACCAATTATAACAATGCATTATCTTATCTGGAAGATCTTTAAATTTCAATTGATTATAATTTTTATGTTACAAAGCCCAGTGTATAAAGTGTATAAAATTTATGACCTCAGTACAGTTTTTATGTATTGACAAAAAAACAAAAAAAAAGATTCCATTTACATTTATAGAGATATTCTTTTTTACTTTCTTGTCCTGTTAAAGATTACTGTATTTTGTATTTGGAATTTCGGTTGAGATGTGTATTATCTTACTTCTGAAAGTCCAGTATATACGCTGTAGCAGAAATTATGAATAAATATACATGTAGTACAATCTTGTTTATATATTGGATATAGACAACTTTAAATGACCGTTTTAGGTCGACTGCATTATCAACAAGATGAAGATAAACGATGCTGAGAGTAGTAGTTCTGGTCCAGATTCTTCTGTTTCCTGGTTATTTAGAAAGTTTTTTTCCATTTTATATGAATTCAATCTGTTTGTTTTATTTACAAATAAAAAAGGATGTGAAGAATAATGAGTAAAAGTTTATCCTGCCATTTTATAGAATTTTTTGTATCTGTCAGCCATAGTTTAAGCTTGGTTAAAGATTAGTGGGGATAAAAATGAATACATATATATTACAAATGTGCTGTATTTAATATTGATGTTGTAAATATGTAGAAATCCCTATTTTTCTGAAGTTTTATGTAGAATGTCGGATCCAGATTAGTTGTTGGAGTTTTAAAAAAAGAATGAGGCTTGCGGATTTACTGATGTAAATGAAGGATAATTTTTACATGCATTTATCCAGATTTTCAATTATATAGCATCTGTTGTACTTACCCTGTAATCAGACTCATTTTTGTCTTTGTTGAGAATAAAGAAGCATTTATTATTTTTAATGGACAGTACATTTTAAAAAACTGTTGGAAACTCAAGTATGATCAATTAATCTCACTTGTCATGGCATAATCATTGTTATGTTTAGTATAATTGGAAAGTGTGTTTATTCCTTTTTAAAATGATACCTCATTTGTTATTTTTTTTTTTTGGATGACCAGTTGGGCCGGGAACAATAAACCCACTGTCATTTACGAAAAATCACACTCTCTTATTTTATGTCAAAAAAGAAGAGTGCTGCCTAATAATATCAGCATGATCGACCAGTGCTTATCAGTTTATTTTGCAACTTCTCACTTTTGATTATGCCCATTGAATGTACTGCTCACTCCATGGCTGCAAAATCATAACAATTATGGTAATGAGTAATAAAAACAGTTTTTAACGATAATACCAAAGCAGTTATGCTGTGATAAAAGAGCTATTATTGATCAAACTTGAGTTTCAAAAAAAAATTGAGGGGTTTATTTAGGTATTCAATATCTCTTTATAGTTCATCTTTATTACTGTTGATATTTTTATTGATATATATCAATTTGAAAATTCACCTGTAGGATTTGATGCCTTCTCCTATTTAATATTTATTGTTCCTTAACACATTTGTGTTTTTCAGTCATAGAATACTTCCAAACTGGTTCGTAATCATTCCAACATGAACAAAATAATACAGGCAATGTTACTTGCCATAGCCTAATGTCACATGATGGAGTGCAATTTCAGTTCGGCCTAAATACGGTTTCATGGGCAAGGTTTGAGTTGACAAGAGGAAAGGATTCATCAAAGAATTTCCCTTGATTGAATAGGAATGTAGTAATACTCAAATATTTCCTTAGATTCACAAACTATGGAGCATGATCACAGTTCAATCTTTTTCATGCATGGTTAAATTGAAACCAAACCTTAAATTTGGATTGTGTCTGAATAAAAATCACAAAATCACAAAAATAGGTCAATAGTATATTTAAGTTTAATGATCAGTTTATTAAATGTTTACAACCTTTTATTATAAATGCTACATGTAGATACATGAATTAAAAATTGGAAGTTTAAACAAATCTTGCCATCAGATAGTAACCGTTTAGTAAACAAAAATTACAAAAATTATCCTTGCTCTTGAAACTTTATGAAGAATATTAATCAATGAATGACATAAAAGGGTGTATAGAAAATGATATCTTTAATGATCTTATGCATAGGCATAAGGCCTAACAAAAAAGAAGATGTATTGCCCTTTAAGGTGCCAAAACATGGGTCGGTTGGTCAGAAATCTTCTTCTTTTTTTTTCTTCTTCAACTCCCTTTGTTTCTACATTTTTTCTCTAAAAAACGGTTTAAAAAAAAAAAAAAAACTTTTTTTTAAAAGCCGACTGAAGATTTCAAGATTTTTGGGTCGGTCGCAAAGGGCAATACAACAGCTTTTTCGTTTAGGCCTAAGGGAAAATTGCTTTTTAAAAGGGACAATTTTGACATTTCATATTTCAACAAAACAACATTTTCAGAATAGAATTCATAGAAATTACATAGTGTCTATTTTAAATAATTGGGAAGCATTTAAGGAATGGAATTCTCTCATCACTTAACAACCTTGTCTCTACTTTCGTTTTACTTCTCTTTTTCTTTCCTCAATTTGTATTTTCTTTCTTCCCATCATTCAGCTGAGACTCTAAACTCAAAAGTTTGGGCTGTGTGATATGCATTATTGTTCAAAGTGATAGTGCTACAAATTTGATATGCTAATCTATTTACCCACAGTTACACATACTTTCCTTTATTACTTTGAAATGTTTTTATCTTGTTACCAAAATCAAACCTAATATTCCTTGCCGTATTTTAATCTAATTATTCAGATGAAAAAAGATCCCTGTGGATCTTTAGTTAATTTTGAAATGTTAAATATTTCATTAATTTGTACACAGGTTAATTAAACATCAGTGAAACCAATAAGAAAGGTACATGTATAACTACTTACAAGCAACTCATTATACAAGTGTAAATTGGTTATGTGTAGGTTAATCGTGAAAGCAGCAATAACTATGTAGTACAAGCAGAAAATTTGTTAGTTTCTTGACAAATATTTTTACTCCTAAATACTAAAATACACAATATTTGCCTAGTAAATAAAAACTTACCCATTAGTGTTGTAAGGTAAGGCAATAACTGTTTGTTGTTGTTACTTATCTAAACTCGATTGTTTAATTATGTTATGTTATTTTCATTATGAAGTTACAGTATTGTTTTGGGGTTTTATTTCATCTGACATTTTGAAATACATGTAGTCGTGTAATCAATATTGTGTGTTGAATAGCATTACTATAGACCCTACATATCTTTAAACCGAGTGCATACAGGCAGGGTAGTATCATTATCATGTCAATTTGTATGATGATGTCATAATTAGTCTTTTTAGTTGCTAGGAAGGTTATCTTGGACTGTGAGGTGATATCTTTAATCATATAAATAGCAACATCAACGGAATTGCTGGGGAATTAGCTTTAAACTACCCGGTAAGTGAATATCTGTATACACAGGTTAATGTGCATTCAAATAAATCACCTTTATATCAATTTATCATTTATGGTGACACAGGTACATATTTTTATGGTGATGAATTATTTTCTCTTCTCAAAAGCTTCCAAAGTGCATGTTAATAAGCACCTTCGGAGATAGCAATTGTACTGATGACCCCAAAACATATATCCTTTAAACATGGAGAAGTTCCAATTTGCGCATTCTAGAATAATTACTTCCAAAGTGATGGAGGTGCTTCTCGAATACCTTTTGTTTGCCTTCTTGAGAAGATTACTTCCTGTGTATACCTGTGTATGTACCACCAGTGCATAAAGGAATAATTATTACACAACTTTCATTAACACGCACCCAGCAGTTGTCTTGATGGGTTTTCCAATTTCATACAAATGACTTTTATCTGTCCATGCACAGATAGCTGTGGTATATTGTCTTGATTTTACATTCTCCCTTTTTTTTAATTGTGTGGAAAGGGGAGGGGGGGGGGGGGTGAAATATGATGTTTAATGTTATAAAGTTGTGTTAGTATAGTGGTAATGTCTTTCATTTGTCATACATAAAAGACTCGTGGCTGATGTAGACCATGTCAGAAATAGTTTGGGATATATTATTGTCGTTTATTGTTGCTTTAAGTTATATTTTACCAATGTCTTACTTTTATTTGGTTTCACATGTGCATATTGTTAATAAACATAAGTATGAAAAGTTACATTGATTTCTGTCTGTATACATTATTGTTGCCTTTCTTGACATATGGTTTCTTTTTATTCTGCATTAAGTACTGTATATGAGGCTATAAGAATGATGCATTGTGTTGTGAGTGGCATAATGTTGTATCACCAGGATGCCAAAGAAATCTTAGAGTTTTAAATCGTACAGATATACATTATTCCAAGAACACAAAGTGTATTTTGATCATTCCAAAGCTCGCAATGTACACTAATAGATTATTTCGTAGTTAGCTTTCGTACTATAATGACCCCCAAATATCAACAGATCTTTTAACATGGAGACGTCCTGATTAGTGAATTTTAGAATAATCACTGCCAAAGTGATGGAGGTGCTTCATTAATATCTTTTGTTTGCCCTCTTGAGAAGAATACCACCAAAACTTAACCTCGGGTTAAGTTTTTGATGATGATGCCACAACATAGTCTAAGTTTGTGACCTGAAATGACCTTTAACCTTGACTTTGTGACCTGAAATTCTACTCACATGATTGGGGATACTTGATAACCCTTTAGGGCAAACTTCATTGAATAAGAACATATACTTTCAAAATTATATCAAAAATTAAAAAACTTAACCTTACCTATGGTTAAGTTTTTGATGTTGACACCTGGCTCCACCGCCCTAAATTCGGAATAATTTCTCAGGAGTCCAAAGAGATGAGAGGAAAAAAAGAAAAAAACACCCCCTTTTTAAAGAAATCTCCGGGTGAAAAGTTGATACACCCTTTTTTTTACAATTCTCGGGCCGGACTTTGTCGCACGGAAAGTACCCCTTTACAGGACATTTTGGTAACATGCATGGGGTCCGTCCGTTGGGGGGGGGGGGGGGGGGGCGGGGATGCACTATTCCCAATACAATCCCCATATAAAGTTTTTGATTTACACTGAAGTTTTGCCGGTAATTTAATATTTTGTAATAAATATAAAACTGGTGCCTGGCTTCCGAAAGTCCCCGCAGTGGAAGCGCGGTTCGGAGCATGGAACTTCAAAGCCAAGTGGAATGTTACACATCCCATTGTTACGCTTTAGAACTCACGAATGTGTTGAATAAATTACAAGAGTTTCGCCGGCTTGATTCCAGTCTTTCTCTATCAAGTCCCTGGTGACCTGGTCAAACCATTCAAAAGGGGATATGACCCGATTCTAATAACTAAAATCTTTTGCTTGTAAATACACAGGACAGGGTAAATTAACAATCAAAGAAACCAGACTTTCAAATTGAAACACCCCCGGAAATAAGGACGACATTTATTCCCTCTTGAAACGCCGAACATACCGCGGTGTGTGCAGCTGAATATACAATGGCGTCTTATTTTGTTTATTTTGCCCAGGTCGAAATTCCAATAGGATCCTATAGCCTATTGGACCATCAGAAACCATTAGAGCTATTGGTGTCTATTGGTTTCAATAGGGAAAGTGAAATGATGGACCCACAGAAACCAATAGAAAATATCTAATGGACCAACACAAACCCACAGAAAAAATGCTGATGGACCAACAGAAGGCTTCTATTGGACCAACATCCACCCACGTCTTCTATGGGTTTCTGTTGGTCCATTAGATATTTTCTTCTATGATGGGTTTCTGTTGGTCCATTATATATTTTATATGGGTTCCTGTTGGTCCATTAGAGATCTTTTTATGGGTTTCTAATGGTCCCATATTCTGAATTCCCTAATGAAACCAATAGTCCAATGGCTTCTATTGGTAAATCAATAATGATAAATCAAAGATCGATTTTAACAACTGTCCACCAAAAAGGTATATTCTAATCTCAGTTGCATTAACTCCATCACAAAGATCACTTGAAGTGAGTGTAAGAGTATCCTTTAATTAAATGAAGGCTTGTACTATTCTATATAATAAACATACATGAATTGTTTCTTGGTTAGTAATCATTATAATCAATATATCTATCGCTAAAACGTGAATGTAATGTAACATGCATTGGTTATTAATTGCCTAAAGAAAATAAAAATCACAAAATTGATGTGCATTGTCAAAAGTTACTTAACAAATTATGATAAATGTATTGTTCTGTGAGAACGTGTAAAGTAATCATGAATATGCATGAGATAGATTTAGCTGTTGGTTTCTATTGGTTTCTATTGGTCCTATTGGTCCTATTAGTTTCTATTGGACTCTATTGGTCCTATCGGTCCTATTGGTCCTATCGGTCCTATTGGTCCTATTGGTCCTATTGGTTTCTATTGGTCTTATTGGTTTATATTGGTTCTATTGGTTTCTATTGGTCCCATTGGTTTCTATTTCTATTGGTTTCTATGGGTGCTATTGGTTTCTATTGGTTTCTGATGGTTTGAATGGTCTCTATTGGATTCAATTCTATGGGTCCAACAGAAACCAATAGACTCCAACAGAAACCATTAGAGACCAATAGAATTTGTCTAATGGTCTCTATTGGTCTCTATGGGATTTTCGACCTGGGTGTTTACCGGATCCCAGACGATGTCCCATGACATCTCACACATTTTTAGTGCCTGTGTTGTCATCTTCTCTTGCGTTCTGTCTCTTACTTCACTACCGTCAGGCTAAATGTACAGTGCGTCCCAGAAAAAACGAAACCGAGAAGTATCGATGTTCTATCATAACTTAATCACAACTATAATTAATGAATGATACACATTTGGAAAGCTTAGAGTCTCCTCTTTCATGTGATGCTACTCAGATAATGCATATTTCACGCATGAGTGATTAAAAGCAATTTGAAGGAAGGAAACCAAAAAGACATTTGGCGGGCGGTATCTGAATTTCGAAGAAAAATTCACATTTCTAGAAAGTTGAGTTTCTGCCCTTTCATATGACACCTCAATCAGGAAAAATGAGCGAGGAATGACAAAGTTCTGTTTGTTTAAAGTAGTGCTTGCATTTCCATAATTTTATTAAACGAATTCGTTTTCACTGGCTGCCTGCAGTATCAATAAACGAAATTAACAAAAGACTTAACTCCGTTTCGTTGACAATCAGCCGTAGACGAGAGTCTTCATGCATGGCTGATTCTCAACGAAACGGAGTTAAGTCTTTTGTCAAATCTGCTATTTGCTACGGCAGGCAGCCAGTGAAAACGAATTCGTTTGTTAAAATTATGAAAATGTAAGGGCTACTTTAAACAAACAGAACTTTGTTATTTCTGGCTCATTTTTCTTGATTGAGGTATCATAATTATGAAAGAGCAGAAAATGAACTTTCTAGAAATATGAATTTTTCTTTGAAATTCAGATACCGCCCGCCAAATTACTTTTTGGTTTCCTTCCTTCAAATTGCTTTAAATCGCTCATGCGTAAAATATGCATCACGGGAGTAGCATCAACTGAAAGAGGAGACTCTAAGCTTTCCAAATATGTATCATTCATTAATTATGGTTGTAATTAAGTTATGATAAAACATCGATACTTCTCGGTTTCGTTTTTTCTGGGACGCACTGTATAATCTATTGCCTCACTCCAAACCCCGCGCATGGTTTTATTTTGATGACAAATGCAGCAATACAAAAATAAAGGAATCTGGATCCGGGCTAACTCGGACCCGGGGACAACTCGGCCCAGCTGCAAAAACTGTCATTTTTTGTCATTTTTTACCCTAACTCTAACCCTATCTCTAACCCTAACCCTAACCCTACCCCTAACCCTAACCCTAAACCTAACCCTAACCCTAAACCTAACCCTAAACCTAAACATGCAAAAAATGACTGTTTTTACAGCTGGGCCGAGTTGTCCCGTGGTCCGAGTTAGCCCGACTCCATCGTCTGCTTGTGCAAATCATGTCCATACTGTAATCTCACACATCTCCGCAGCGTTCGGAGAGCTCTTCAGGTGCTATGCCGTGGCATTTAAGCGTTCTGTAATTTATAATAATCATTACGTCGAATGTTTCCAGGCATTGAATTTATAACCTTGTCGAATCAAAGTTTTAACTTTGCAATAATGAAAATAAAGTTAGTTTTTCTGTTCATGTGAGTTGCTCGACGGCTCGTTAACAGAAAATTGAGATTGATTTATTGAAACACAGTAAGGCCCCAATATTTCAAACATAATCCTAAAATGTAAATAACTAAATACCATTAACAATACAAATACTACAACTACTATTCCTAATCCTTCTACTTCTGCTACTACGACAATATTGCTACTTCTTCTACTATAACTATTATTGCTTCTATAAATACTACTACTCTTCTTCTGCTATCACCCATACTGCGAGAGTTTCTTGTTCTTATGGTTTACACAACAAATGCTTAAAAGAAAGGGGAACAAGCACTCTAGCTATAGCATTTCAAGAGATTAATTCTTGCCTAATGAATTATGTCACTTTTATCAATTTGATTAATTTATACTTGTTATGCTTAATGAACAAGTTTCTAATTTTCAAATGGGGATTGGCAGTATCGGCCTTATGCCAAAAGAGCCTTAACTGCTTTTGACCATTCCGAGATAATCGCGTTTAAAGGTTTTGGCCTCTCTAATAATCAAAAGTTTGTGGTCGTTTTTTTGCTTTTGAAGCCAATTTCGATTAATGTGTTAGGTTATTAAGTTTTACATGAAATGTGTTAAATTTGTTATAAAATATTCAGAATTGTACATGCTATGTGCAAAAAACATGTTAGGGCCTTTTTGGCATAAGGCTTGAATGTAGCGTATTTATGCCAGAAGGGCCGTAACCATAGAGATATATTAGTAGTTATATATCTCTATGGCCGTAACCTACTCGGCATTATGCCAAAAGGGGCGTAACCTACGCGGCGTTATGCCAAAAGGGCCTTAACCTGCCGTTATCGTACGCGTAACTATGCGCGTAACTATGCGCGCGTACGCGCGCATAGTTAGCGCCCTTTTGGCATAAGGAAATTTTCTTGTTTCGCAACACCTTTGGTTTGCCAGAAAGGCCCTCCTAACGCAAATGGATCATCCGTGTAGGTTAAGGCCCTTTTGGCGTAAGGAAAAAGATGAGATACGCGTTAAGGCCCTTTTGAAATTCATAATTATCTTCATAAATAAATCGAATTTCAACAAGTGAAGCACATCATTTTAAAGAGAATGATGAAATCTACAAGGTGATATTAATAACTCAATAACCCCCAAAATTGGGTTAAGGACCTTTTGGCATAAGGCCGACGGAATACATATATATATTATGATAGTCTAATTTGGGGAAAAGCAGTGACAGTTGTCATGGATAAAAATGCTTTCCCATATATCATTTATCGAGCCTCTTCTATTATGTATCCGATGTACTTACTAATTCCTCCAAAAGAGTCAAATGAAGACATGTTGTGTGCATTCTGTTACACAACTAGTCATACTGCGAGAGTTTCTTGCTATTATGGTTTACACAACAAATGCTTTTATTTTTTTTTACTTTAAAGAGCACCCCCATATTACAAATTAATGCAATGAAGTTCAAGCTATATATATTACATAACAAACGAATCCAAATTATGATATTTAATACATCTACTTTATTTGCAAATAATATATCAAAATAAACAATTATATTACATTATAGATTATAATTGTAATATGTGGGTTCTTTTCCTATCCTTCTATTAGTTGAAATGTTTAAATTTACACTTTTGTATATGTAAAAGTCAACAACAACAAAATTATTATCAAAGACATTTTTACTGATAAGATTTACGTTTTTTGAAGTTTGGGATGCTGTAATTCACTAATCAAGCTGGATTTGTGTGACATTTTAAGAATATGTAATATATGTTCGCTTTGTTTAAAGTGCGGGTTCATAGAAAATCACAAATATCCATAATGGCAAATAGCGTTTTACTAGAAACTGGTAAGCTAACAGATGGCCATCATGCAAGTTTTAGGTCAACTACATATCGGGTGATTTATAAAAATACAAATAAAACAACCTCCATAGCATCTGGGATATGCGAGAGATTCGCCAGAAAATAACGATGTTTTAATGCTGTCACAATATGAACCAACCCTGCCCTGTTGCCCAAGCAGACGACATCCCATAAAGAATGAACACAATTGCAATGATTTTATTTCTCAAATTATGATGAGTTTAGTGTATATAAATGTGATATCACCCCCATTCTGATAACTAAATTCTTTTGTTTGTAAATACACAGCATAGGGGTTAATGAACAATTAAAAAAAAAACACTTTCAAATTAAAAAAACCTCCGGAATATAGACGTCATTATTTTGTTCCCTTTTGAAGCGCCAAACATGCCGCGGGGTGTGTGTCTTATTTTGTTTACAAGCGACGGATTCCTTATTTTTTTTAATCCCTGCATTTTTCATCAAAATAATACCATGCACGGGGTTTAGAGTGAGGCAACAGATTACAAATTTCGCCTGAGGGTATTGAAGTAAGAGAAATACAGTATAACAGTGTTTTACTCACTGATGGGGTTACCCTGGGTAAATAAAACAAAATAAATAAATAAATAAATAAATAAATAACTGAAGAAAAGATAACAAAACAGGCACTGACATTGTGTGAGATGTCATGGGACATCGTCTGCTTGTGCACATAATGTTCAACATCTGACGTCATATTTCAGCAGCGACCGGAGAGCTTTTCAGGTGCTATGTCGGGGCTGTATCTAAGCGTTTTGTTATTGTTAATAATCATTACTTCGAATGTTTCCAAGCATTGGCTTTTGATAACCTTGGCCAATCCCCCCCCCCCCCCCCCACTCAGTGTTATTTAGGGTACGCGTATGCTCGTTCCCGCTTTTCGCGGGCTTTTCCTGCCTTGGAGCCCCCCCCCCCCCTAAGTACGGGAAAATGCTCAATGTACCCCCCTAAATTCGAAATAATTTCTCAGGAGTCCAAAGAGATGAGAGAGAAAAAAGAAAAACACCCCCTTTTTAAAGAAATCTCCGGGTGAGAAGTCAAATACACCCCTTTTTTTACAATTCTCGGGCCGGACTTTGTCGCACGAAAAGTATCCCTTTACCGGACATTTTGGTAACACGCATGCGGTCATTCTAACCCCGGAGTGGGGGGGGGGGGGGGGCCGGGGGCCAATCAAAGTATCACTTTTGCAATAATGACATTAAAGTTAGTTTTTTAAATCAATGAACCTTCTCTTTAAGGTAACCCTTATCATCGAGTGTAACAAAAGGGGATAAAGTTTATTTGGATGTTATCTTTTAAATGAAGGTTTACTGCCAACTTTTTTGAAACTTTTCTTCATATGTGATCTTTCTTGCATTTGGGTTTAGTAACCTTTGAGTTTGTATTCGCTATTCGAGATAAACACCTTTATATGCTCCTTACGCGTGTGAAATGGCGCAGCGGACAAGTGAGCGGAGAGAAATTAGATATCATGAGAGAAGGCGTTAAATAATTAAAGGTTATCCTATGGATTGAAATAAGGTTCTGGGGAAGCCTAGATACATTGCACTGTTTTGAACAGTGAAGCACTAAAGCACGACGCATAATTTAACTTTTAAAAGGATTTAAGACCAAAGAAGCACATGCATAAATGGCCTGACCCACATTCGTTCCATCAGCCCTAACTTGGTAGGTACACCGCGATTTTGAAAACACTTTTGTATAGAGCCTGATGCTCAGTCACCCGTAACAAAAATATTATGAACAGAACACTGGTTGCTTTTCATCATGAAACAGATTTCAAAGTCATATTGATCATGACTCCTTCATTAGAAGCTACCAAAGTTGGGTACACTCTTACGCACATGTATAACCGAATCGGACTATAATTATTACGGCGCAATGTCTGGCTTTATACCGGCAGGTTATTGGGGAGAGGAGGGGAGGGTCGGGTATAGAGCGATGGACATGAATGGGGGCGCCAGGGGAGATAAAATGAGTGCAACGATAGGGGTTAATAAATTCGACCCTAATCGATGCCCCCCTTGTAATCATGGTAGTGCATGGTGCGCCGCAGTATACATGTATATATGATATATATATATATATATAAAGCTCGAATCAGATAATATCATTTGGAGTTTTAGATCGAGAGGTCTACACCAGCATCATTAAGGTACCTGTAGTTAAAGAATGTACTTATAATACAATTTACGTAGACCTACCATCACAAGGTTTTCGTAAAAATCATAAAATCTTTTCTCTTTTCTCCCAGTTGGAAATGAAAGCTCCAGTTATATGGCCTCCGACAATTTTTTTTTTTTTTTAAATCAGAAATAGAGCCATTTTAGCAGTTTTTCATGTTTTTTTTCTTTCAAAAAAAAAAATTCAACAAAAAATTCAAAAAATAAAAAATTCAAAAAAAAAAATAAATAAATAAAATAGGAGGCGGCCCCCAAAAAGCAAGCGAGCGGGGACGCTAAACATGTATATTTTTTTGTAATGGCCTTATTACGGGGCAGGGCGAGGATGGGGTTAGAGACGGGCCTCACCAAAATTCGAGTCTCTTGTATTCTTAAAAGTTCACATTTTATTATTTTTCTTCAACAATGAACTATTAAAAAATGTCGATTATGTCGATTTTTACCATTATTTGCACGTGCCTTGAGAGACGAATACCAGGAATTGTGAGAGCAACCAGTGACAGCAACGGCCTGCCATATCTGAAAGTCAAACCAAAGAGTTTTAAGAGATTGTGTGGCTCAAATCGACAAACAAAAATCTTATAAAATACGATGTATCTGAAAGCAATATGAAAAGGTAGAAAATTTGTAAGTTGAAAATGCCATGTTTTATCGAAAACAATGATTTTGAAACTCTAAATTTAATGATTTTTAAAGCTTATTTTCCTTTTGAAAATCCCTGGCATTAAATGCAATATGTTAATGTAACAAAACCTGGAAGCAGAGTGTGCTGAATCTTTTGGCATTCCTACTCATGCATCTATTTTAGGGCTCTAAATCAAAAGCTATTGGGCCAAACCATCGTTGAAGAATGATTGTCTCGAAAGGATTAATCAATAGGCCATTTTCGTAATGTAACCAAATTTATGCATTTGCCCTTGTGAAGCGCCTCAATACGAATTATTTCATTCACCTGTTACGAATAAATGTATCGCAATAGTCTGAATTCAAACTGCAGGTATCAGTTATGTAGGACAAACATGATGACTTGCCCTACCTATCAACGCATCAGACTATTTAAATACAATTAGTCGTATCGAGGCACTCAAGTATGAATTTGGTTACATTACGAAAATAGCCAATAAGTATCCCTAGAAAGAAAAGAATTTAAGTGCAGGTGGCCTGAGATTATCATCTTAATGAAACGATAACACAAAGTCTTCTATCGACCATGTTGACATGACAAGTTCATTGGGTACGATACCCCAGTCTGACCGACTACATACCAACCAAGCAATTACTTTATTCCGAATGGAGTCAGGGTGGTGTCGGTCCGATGGTGTGACTGGGGCATTCCAAGAAGAAGAAACTTGTGGTTCAGCTGGATTAAGAATGTCATGTCAGTGAACAATGGACGTGTCTCGTATTGAAAAATTAGCAGCCTTCACTTCTCGTTCACTTCGCATCAAGCTCTCAACAAGTAAGTATCAACAAAATTCTCTCCTTCCGTTTAGAATTTAAATCATTTTAAATCCAGTATGATTTTTTTTTTTTTTTTTTTTTTTTTTACTTGTACGTCTGTTTATTTAACACAGGAGCATGGCATATACAACTTCGTAATGTATTTGTGTCACTAAATGGTAATAGCTGAAAGAATTATTCTTGTCTACAATTGCTAGTAACTTTGAGAGTAAATTTCATTAGTTCTGACACCAAGTCTGTCTGGCGCTTATAGCTTGGATTGTTATCTGGAAAAGTATATAGCTAACGCTTCTCTCCAGATAACATGTGATTATTTCCCCTATTTGGTTTTCATAGCAGGAGGTAAGGTTGACCAGCTTCTTTCATTTCCTTCTCATACAAGTAGAACATTTTAATCCCACTCAGATGCCAAATGAAAATCTTGCGTGGCCGGTTTACATTTCGAAGGCTATTAGCGACAATTCCCCTCACTCTAAAAAGTGAAATGTTAAATCACCATTTAAAAGGGCCGAGGAGTGACCACTCTTTCAAAGTGTCAGATTGATACTTTTAACCTGCTAGATTCAACCTTTATAATGTTGGATCCAGCATGTTCAAAGTGTTAATCTACCATTTTGAAAAAGTGGTCACTCCTCTGCCCTATTGAATAGTGGTTTAACATTTCAGTTTTTAGAGTGTACCTTCTTCCAGGGATGTGTTAGTTTCTGCTTCTTCTTCTCTTGTTGAATAGCCCAGTTCATTTCATGGCGAATTGTATGGGGTAACTCGAAAGTTATTGCACAAGAATTTATTCCACTGCAAGGCCTTTAGATATATTCCTCTTAACTAACTTATACTTTAGGAAATCTAAGTAGCTAGTGGAAAGCAATTAAATTTGCATTATATGCAATTAAGCTGTCTCATTAGAAAAATTCATATTTTACCTCTAAATGTGCATTTAAGTACTAAATTAAAGTGTTATATGCTTATATAGGCCAAATACAAAAATTAACATGTTTTGCATCCTGTTTTTTCGAAAAATAGGAAGGAGGAGGCCCCTTTTTTTTTCTTTCAAAATGGCCGCTCAAAATGGCCGCTCGGTACACTTTCCCTGACAGTTTGGCTATTTTTCAAGATGGCGGCCGACATTTTTTTTTTTTTTTAAATCAGAAATAGATCCATTTTAGCAGTGTTTTTCATGTTTTTTTTCTTTAAAAAAAAAAAAAAAATCAAAATCAAAATTTCAACAACAAAAAATAGGAGGCGGCCCCCAAAAAGGAAGCGGGCGGGGACGCTTAACATGTATATTTGTTTTGATCGCCTTAAAGTGGTGTTTTAAAGGTCAGTGAACACAATGACAAACTCTTCAGATTCATTCAATGACTCGAGAACTGAATCGCAGCGGCATTCATTCTTTCAGTAAGAAGTAAGCGAGTTCGTAAATAGCTTCGGAACGCATGGCCCCACAATATGCACACATCTTGTACACGATGGATACGTCCCACTTGTGTATTTTAGAATAGTCACTGCCGAAGTGATGTAGGTGCTACATGAATAACTTTGTTTGCCTCTTGAGAAGAATACTTCCACCTGTGTATCGATAAATGTACTGTCGGTGAATAAATGAATACTGATTACATAACTTTCGTCTCGATGGTTTTACAATTTTGGAACAATGACCTTTACATGCCCATGCGCAAATCCTAATTACGAAATGGCTTAATGGAATTCCCTGCCCTCAGAAATTGTTGCAGCGCCATCTGTTGGAGCCTTCCGTAATCGACTTCAGACGGTTGGTGACAGTGGCTATATAGTCTTCTTCCATCCTATACCCGGGTCCTATACATGAGCTTGTAAATATTTGTAAATAAACTGAAATATAATGACATTAGCACTCGAATAGACGTAAATTGCGGTTAACACACACACGCACATAGTTTGCAAGAATCGTCAGTCAATAATTGATTAAGTCTGCCGCCTTCAATTATTGAAGGAGGCAGTCTTAATCAGAAGAAGAAGACTTTGATAACATCTGCCATAAATAAAAATTCAAAACAATTCTTAATTTGCATTTTTAAAGCGGTGCAGAGCTGAAATAATTCCAATGCCCTACATTATGTCCTTAATGTTACTAAACATGAAGTCCGAATTGTGTACCCATCGTTCGTCATAAAGTAATTAAAGTTAATAACATTTCATCTTAATTTCATAGTAAATAACTAATTTGAAGAAATCAAGTGCTCAACGTTTTCGGGGTAGGTGGATAAGGTGGACCCATTTTTAATAAATATTATGAATTGTTGCAAAATATCCCAACCAGATTCCGTTAAAGAGATACCAAAGTCCTATTTTTATCTTCATTTGCCAACAATGATTTTAGTTGAATATGATGGTAGCATTGACACTGAGCATTTTCAGATTAGTAAAAAAAAGTCTATATTTATGCACATTATGCAAAGAGGTTTTCGCTTCTGGGTATTAAAATGAAAAATTATAACTTCAACATGTATTTTCATATAATTATGATTGCAAACTATTTGCAATATGAATCAGATAATTATTCCACCATGTGCGCCGACCCAGAAACCTCAACGTTCGACATTAAAATCGTTGTTAGAAGGGACTTGGATGTATTTTAATATATATATATATATATATATACCCCTCATCTGGCTCTTACAGAGAGAGAGATACTCGCACACAACATATAGGCCCTATGCCCCTTTCAAAGGGGTACTGGGGTCAGGATCCATCTAATGGCATGTAAGTACATTCATTGTGGCGAAACTAGCCTATTGAAAAAAATTAATTTTCTCCTCCAAAATGCTGAACCACCCCGGCCCTTGCCATTTCGGCCCAAAAGTAGTGATAATTCAAATGTTTACAATATTTGCTCCTACGCCCCTTTCAAAGGGATTTGAGAGGTCAGGATCCATCTAATGGCATGTAAGTACATTCATTGTGGCGAAACTAGCCTATTGAAAAAAATTAATTTTCTCCTCCAAAATGCTGAACCACCCCGGCCCTTGCCATTTCGGCCCAAAAGTAGTGATAATTCAAATGTTTACAATATTTGCTCCTACGCCCCTTTCAAAGGGATTTGAGAGGTCAGGATCCATCTAATGGCATGTAAGTACATTCATTGTGGCGAAACTAGCCTATTGAAAAAAATTAATTTTCTCCTCCAAAATGCTGAACCACCCCGGCCCTTGCCATTTCGGCCCAAAAGTTGTGATAATTCAAATGTTTACAATATATGCCCCTATGCCCCTTTCAAAGGGGTACTGGGGTCAGGATCCATCTAATGGCATGTAAGTAAATTCATCGTGGAAAAACTAGCCTATTAAAAAATTTAAATTTGTTTTTTCTCCTCCAAAATGCTGAACCACCCCAGCCCTTGCCATTTCGGCCCAAAAGTTGTGATAAATAATAATAATAATAATAATAATAATAATAATCTAATAGTCCACTCCAAATTTTATTAAACCGAAACGGAAATTCTTTTTGCCCAATTGATCGTGAGCCCGGCAGCCACTGAGCAGCGCCAGATCGACGTTGCTCTATCCCTTATTGTTGAACGCCAAACAAGGTAGCAACAACTCCCATTTTTTAACGTCTTTTGGTATGACGCGGCCGGGGTTCGAACCCACGACCTCCCGGTTGTGAGGCGGACGCTCTACTGACTGAGCCAACACTCCGGTAAATTAAATGGCGCTCGGCCCGCGCACTGTGACCCTGAGGTATTTTTTGACATTGCAAAAATAAGTCTAACTTAATTCAAATGTTTACAATATTTGCCCCTAATAGGCCCCTTTCAAAGGGGTACTGGGGTCAGGATCCATCTAATGGCATGTAAGTACATTCATTTTGAGGAAACTAGCTTAGTGAAAAAAATTAATTTTCTCCTCCGAAATGCTGAACCACCCCGGCCCTTGCCATTTCGCGCCCAAAAGTTGTGATAATTCAAATGTTTACAATATTTACTCCTACGCCCCTTTCAAAGGGATATGAGGGGTCAGGATCCATCTAATGGCATGAAGGGACATTCATTTTGAGGAAACTAGCTTCTTGAAAAAAAAAAATTTTCTCCTCCAAAATGCTGAACCACCCCGTCCCTTGCCATTTCGGCCCAAAAGTTGTGATAATTCAAATGTTTACAATATTTGCCCCTATGCCCCTTTCAAAGGGGTACTGGGGTCAGGATCCATCTAATGGCATGTAAGTACATTCATCGTGGAAAAACTAGCCTATTAAAAAATTTCAATTTGTTTTTTCTCATCCAAAATGCTGAACCACCCCGGCCCTTGCCATTTCGGCCCAAAACTTGTGATAATTCAAATGTTTACAATATTTGCCCCTATGCCCCTTTCAAAGGGGTACTGGGGTCAGGATCGATCTAATGGCATGTAAGTACATTCATTGTGGCGAAACTAGCCTATTGAAAAAAATTAATTTTCTCCTCCAAAATGCTGAACCACCCCGGCCCTTGCCATTTCAGCCCAAAAGTTGTGGTAATTCAAATGTTTACAATATTTGCCCCTATGCCCCTTTCAAAGGGGTACTGGGGTCAGGATCGATCTAATGGCATGTAAGTACATTCATTGTGGCGAAACTAGCCTATTGAAAAAAAAAAAATTTCTCCTCCAAAATGCTGAACCACCCCGGCCCTTGCCATTTCGGCCCAAAAGTAGTGATAATTCAAATGTTTACAATATTTGCTCCTACGCCCCTTTCAAAGGGATATGAGAGGTCAGGATCCATCTAATGGCATGTAAGTACATTTATTGTGGGGAAACTAGCCTATTCAAAATTTTAATTTTCTCCTCCAAAATGCTGAACCACCCCGGCCCTTGCCATTTCGGCCCAAAAGTTGTGATAATTCAAATGTTTACAATATATGCCCCTATGCCCCTTTCAAAGGGGTACTGGGGTCAGGATCCATCTAATGGCATGTAAGTACATTCATCGTGGAAAAACTAGCCTATTAAAAATTTCAATTTGTTTTTTCTCATCCAAAATGCTGAACCACCCCGGCGGCCCTTGCCATTTCGGCCCAAAAGTTGTGATAATTCAAATGTTTACAATATTTGACCCTATGCCCCTTTCAAAGGGGTACTGGGGTCAGGATCGATCTAATGGCATGTACGTACATTCATTGTGGCGAAACTAGCCTATTGAAAAAAATTAATTTTCTCCTTCAAAATGCTGAACCACCCCGGCCCTTGCCATTTCGGCCCAAAAGTTGTGATAATTCAAATGTTTACAATATTTGCCCCTATGCCTTCTTCAAAGGGGTACTGGGGTCAGGATCCATCTAATGGCATGTAAGTACATTCATCGTGGAAAAACTAGCCTATTAAAAAAAAATCAATTTGTTTTTTCCCCTCCGAAATGCTGAACCACTCCGGCCCTTGCCATTTCGGCCCAAAAGTTGTGATAATTCAAATGTTTACAATATTTGCCCCTATACCCATTTTAAAAGGGTACTGGGGTCAGGATCCATCTAATGGCATGTAAGTACATTCATTGTGGCGAAACTAGCCTATTGAAAAAAATTAATTTTCTCCTCCAAAATGCTGAACCACCCCGGCCCTTGCCATTTCGGCCCAAAAGTTGTGATAATTCAAATGTTTACAATATATGCCCCTATGCCCCTTTCAAAGGGGTACTGGGGTCAGGATCCATCTAATGGCATGTAAGTAAATTCATCGTGGAAAAACTAGCCTATTAAAAAATTTAAATTTGTTTTTTCTCCTCCAAAATGCTGAACCACCCCAGCCCTTGCCATTTCGGCCCAAAAGTTGTGATAATTCAAATGTTTACAATATTTGCCCCTATGCCCCTTTCAAAGGGGTACTGGGGTCAGGATCCATCTAATGGCATGTAAGTACATTCATTTTGAGGAAACTAGCTTAGTGAACAAAATTAATTTTCTCCTCCGAAATGCTGAACCACCCCGGCCCTTGCCATTTCGCGCCCAAAAGTTGTGATAATTCAAATGTTTACAATATTTACTCCTACGCCCCTTTCAAAGGGATATGAGGGGTCAGGATCCATCTAATGGCATGAAGGGACATTCATTTTGAGGAAACTAGCTTCTTGAAAAAAAAATAATTTCTCCTCCAAAATGCTGAACCACCCCGTCCCTTGCCATTTCGGCCCAAAAGTTGTGATAATTCAAATGTTTACAATATTTGCCCCTATGCCCCTTTCAAAGGGGTACTGGGGTCAGGATCCATCTAATGGCATGTAAGTACATTCATCGTGGAAAAACTAGCCTATTAAAAAATTTCAATTTGTTTTTTCTCATCCAAAATGCTGAACCACCCCGGCCCTTGCCATTTCGGCCCAAAACTTGTGATAATTCAAATGTTTACAATATTTGCCCCTAGGCCCCTTTCAAAGGGGTACTGGGGTCAGGATCGATCTAATGGCATGTAAGTACATTCATTGTGGCGAAACTAGCCTATTGAAAAAAATTAATTTTCTCCTCCAAAATGCTGAACCACCCCGGCCCTTGCCATTTCGGCCCAAAAGTTGTGATAATTCAAATGTTTACAATATTTGCTCCTACGCCCCTTTCAAAGGGATATGAGAGGTCAGGATCCATCTAATGGCATTAAGTACATTTATTGTGGGGAAACTAGCCTATTCAAAATTTTAATTTTCTCCTCCAAAATGCTGAACCACCCCGGCCCTTGCCATTTCGGCCCAAAAGTTGTGATAATTCAAATGTTTACAATATTTGCCCCTATGCCTTCTTCAAAGGGGTACTGGGGTCAGGATCCATCTAATGGCATGTAAGTACATTCATCGTGGAAAAACTAGCCTATTAAAAAAAAATCAATTTGTTTTTTCCCCTCCGAAATGCTGAACCACTCCGGCCCTTGCCATTTCGGCCCAAAAGTTGTGATAATTCAAATGTTTACAATATTTGCCCCTATACCCATTTTAAAAGGGTACTGGGGTCAGGATCCATCTAATGGCATGTAAGTACATTCATTGTGGCGAAACTAGCCTATTGAAAAAAATTAATTTTCTCCTCCAAAATGCTGAACCACCCCGGCCCTTGCCATTTCGGCCCAAAAGTTGTGATAATTCAAATGTTTACAATATATGCCCCTATGCCCCTTTCAAAGGGGTACTGGGGTCAGGATCCATCTAATGGCATGTAAGTAAATTCATCGTGGAAAAACTAGCCTATTAAAAAATTTAAATTTGTTTTTTCTCCTCCAAAATGCTGAACCACCCCAGCCCTTGCCATTTCGGCCCAAAAGTTGTGATAATTCAAATGTTTACAATATTTGCCCCTATGCCCCTTTCAAAGGGGTACTGGGGTCAGGATCCATCTAATGGCATGTAAGTACATTCATTTTGAGGAAACTAGCTTAGTGAAAAAAATTAATTTTCTCCTCCGAAATGCTGAACCACCCCGGCCCTTGCCATTTCGCGCCCAAAAGTTGTGATAATTCAAATGTTTACAATATTTACTCCTACGCCCCTTTCAAAGGGATATGAGGGGTCAGGATCCATCTAATGGCATGAAGGGACATTCATTTTGAGGAAACTAGCTTCTTGAAAAAAAAATAATTTCTCCTCCAAAATGCTGAACCACCCCGTCCCTTGCCATTTCGGCCCAAAAGTTGTGATAATTCAAATGTTTACAATATTTGCCCCTATGCCCCTTTCAAAGGGGTACTGGGGTCAGGATCCATCTAATGGCATGTAAGTACATTCATCGTGGAAAAACTAGCCTATTAAAAAATTTCAATTTGTTTTTTCTCATCCAATAATTCAAATGTTTACAATATTTGCCCCTATACCCCTTTTAAAAGGGTACTGGGGTCAGGATCCATCTAATGGCATGTAAGTACATTCATTGTGGCGAAACTAGCCTATTGAAAAAAATTAATTTTCTCCTCCAAAATGCTGAACCACCCCGGCCCTTGCCATTTCGGCCCAAAAGTTGTGATAATTCAAATGTTTACAATATTTGCCCCTATGTCCCTTTCAAAGGGGTACTGGGGTCAGGATCCATCTAATGGCATGTAAGTACATTCATCGTGGGAAAACTAGCCTATTAAAAAAAAATCAATTTGTTTTTTCCCCTCCGAAATGCTGAACCACTCCGGCCCTTGCCATTTCGGCCCAAAAGTTGTGATAATTCAAATGTTTACAATATTTGCCCCTATGCCCCTTTCAAAGGGGTACTGGGGTCAGGATCCATCTAATGGCATGTAAGTACATTCATCGTGGAAAAACTAGCCTATTAAAAAATTTCAATTTGTTTTTTCTCATCCAAAATGCTGAACCACCCCGGCCCTTGCCATTGCCATTTCGGCCCAAAACTTGTGATAATTCAAATGTTTACAATATTTGCCCCTAGGCCCCTTTCAAAGGGGTACTGGGGTCAGGATCGATCTAATGGCATGTAAAGTACATTCATTGTGGCGAAACTAGCCTATTGAAAAAAATTAATTTTCTCCTCCAAAATGCTGAACCACCCCGGCCCTTGCCATTTCGGCCCAAAAGTTGTGATAATTCAAATGTTTACAATATTTGCTCCTACGCCCCTTTCAAAGGGATATGAGAGGTCAGGATCCATCTAATGGCATTAAGTACATTTATTGTGGGGAAACTAGCCTATTCAAAATTTTAATTTTCTCCTCCAAAATGCTGAACCACCCCGGCCCTTGCCATTTCGGCCCAAAAGTTGTGATAATTCAAATGTTTACAATATTTGCCCCTATGCCTTCTTCAAAGGGGTACTGGGGTCAGGATCCATCTAATGGCATGTAAGTACATTCATCGTGGAAAAACTAGCCTATTAAAAAAAAATCAATTTGTTTTTTCCCCTCCGAAATGCTGAACCACTCCGGCCCTTGCCATTTCGGCCCAAAAGTTGTGATAATTCAAATGTTTACAATATTTGCCCCTATACCCATTTTAAAAGGGTACTGGGGTCAGGATCCATCTAATGGCATGTAAGTACATTCATTGTGGCGAAACTAGCCTATTGAAAAAAATTAATTTTCTCCTCCAAAATGCTGAACCACCCCGGCCCTTGCCATTTCGGCCCAAAAGTTGTGATAATTCAAATGTTTACAATATATGCCCCTATGCCCCTTTCAAAGGGGTACTGGGGTCAGGATCCATCTAATGGCATGTAAGTAAATTCATCGTGGAAAAACTAGCCTATTAAAAAATTTAAATTTGTTTTTTCTCCTCCAAAATGCTGAACCACCCCAGCCCTTGCCATTTCGGCCCAAAAGTTGTGATAATTCAAATGTTTACAATATTTGCCCCTATGCCCCTTTCAAAGGGGTACTGGGGTCAGGATCCATCTAATGGCATGTAAGTACATTCATTTTGAGGAAACTAGCTTAGTGAAAAAAATTAATTTTCTCCTCCGAAATGCTGAACCACCCCGGCCCTTGCCATTTCGCGCCCAAAAGTTGTGATAATTCAAATGTTTACAATATTTACTCCTACGCCCCTTTCAAAGGGATATGAGGGGTCAGGATCCATCTAATGGCATGAAGGGACATTCATTTTGAGGAAACTAGCTTCTTGAAAAAAAAAAAATTTCTCCTCCAAAATGCTGAACCACCCCGTCCCTTGCCATTTCGGCCCAAAAGTTGTGATAATTCAAATGTTTACAATATTTGCCCCTATGCCCCTTTCAAAGGGGTACTGGGGTCAGGATCCATCTAATGGCATGTAAGTACATTCATCGTGGAAAAACTAGCCTATTAAAAAATTTCAATTTGTTTTTTCTCATCCAATAATTCAAATGTTTACAATATTTGCCCCTATACCCCTTTTAAAAGGGTACTGGGGTCAGGATCCATCTAATGGCATGTAAGTACATTCATTGTGGCGAAACTAGCCTATTGAAAAAAATTAATTTTCTCCTCCAAAATGCTGAACCACCCCGGCCCTTGCCATTTCGGCCCAAAAGTTGTGATAATTCAAATGTTTACAATATTTGCCCCTATGTCCCTTTCAAAGGGGTACTGGGGTCAGGATCCATCTAATGGCATGTAAGTACATTCATCGTGGGAAAACTAGCCTATTAAAAAAAAATCAATTTGTTTTTTCCCCTCCGAAATGCTGAACCACTCCGGCCCTTGCCATTTCGGCCCAAAAGTTGTGATAATTCAAATGTTTACAATATTTGCCCCTATGCCCCTTTCAAAGGGGTACTGGGGTCAGGATCCATCTAATGGCATGTAAGTACATTCATCGTGGAAAAACTAGCCTATTAAAAAATTTAAATTTGTTTTTTCTCATCCAAAATGCTGAACCACCCCGGCCCTTGCCATTTCGGCCCAAAAGTTGTGATAATTCAAATGTTTACAATATTTGCTCCTACGCCCCTTTCAAAGGGATATGGGGGTCAGGATCCATCTAATGGCATGTAAGTACATTCATCGTGGAAAAACAAGCCTATTAAAAAATTTCAATTTGTTTTTTCTCATCCAAAATGCTGAACCACCCCGGCCCTTGCCATTCTGGCCCAAAAGTAGTGATAATTCAAATGTTTACAATATTTGCCCCTATGCCCCTTTAAAAGGGGTACTGGGGTCAGGATCCATCTAATGGCATGTAAGTACATTCATCGTGGAAAAACAAGCCTATTAAAAAATTTCAATTTGTTTTTTCTCATCCAAAATGCTGAACCACCCCGGCGGCCCTTGCCATTTCGGCCCAAAAGTTGTGATAATTCAAATGTTTACAATATTTGCCCCTATGCCCCTTTCAAAGGGGTACTGGGGTCAGGATCGATCTAATGGCATGTAAGTACATTCATTGTGGCGAAACTAGCCTATTGAAAAAAATTAATTTTCTCCTCCAAAATGCTGAACCACCCCAGCCCTTGCCATTTCGGCCCAAAAGTTGTGATAATTCAAATGTTTACAATATTTGCCCCTATGCCCCTTTCAAAGGGGTACTGGGGTCAGGATCCATCTAATGGCATGTAAGTACATTCATCGTGGAAAAACAAGCCTATTAAAAAATTTCAATTTGTTTTTTCTCATCCAAAATGCTGAACCACCCCGGCGGCCCTTGCCATTTCGGCCCAAAAGTTGTGATAATTCAAATGTTTACAATATTTGCCCCTATGCCCCTTTCAAAGGGGTACTGGGGTCAGGATCGATCTAATGGCATGTAAGTACATTCATTGTGGCGAAACTAGCCTATTGAAAAAAATTAATTTTCTCCTCCAAAATGCTGAACCACCCCGGCCCTTGCCATTTCGGCCCAAAAGTTGTGATAATTCAAATGTTTACAATATTTGCCCCTATGCCCCTTTCAAAGGGGTACTGGGGTCAGGATCCATCTAATGGCATGTAAGTACATTCATCGTGGAAAAACTAGCCTATTAAAAAATTTAAATTTGTTTTTTCTCATCCAAAATGCTGAACCACCCCGGCCCTTGCCATTTCGGCCCAAAAGTTGTGATAATTCAAATGTTTACAATATTTGCCCCTATGCCCCTTTCAAAGGGGTACTGGGGTCAGGATCGATCTAATGGCATGTAAGTACATTCATTGTGGCGAAACTAGCATATTGAAAAAAATTAATTTTCTCCTCCAAAATGCTGAACCACCCCGGCCCTTGCCATTTCGGCCCAAAAGTTGTGATAATTCAAATGTTTACAATATTTGCCCCTATGCCCCTTTCAAAGGGGTACTGGGGTCAGGATCCATCTAATGGCATGTAAGTACATTCATCGTGGAAAATCTAGCCTATTAAAAAATTTCAATTTGTTTTTTCTCATCCAAAATGCTGAACCACCCCGGCCCTTGCCATTTTGGCCCAAAAGTTGTGATAATTCAAATGTTTACAATATTTGCCCCTATGCCCCTTTCAAAGGGGTACTGGGGTCAGGATCCATCTAATGGCATGTAAGTACATTCATCGTGGAAAATCTAGCCTATTAAAAAATTTCAATTTGTTTTTTCTCCTCCAAAATGCTGAACCACCCCGGCCCTTGCCATTTCGGCCCAAAAGTTGTGATAATTCAAATGTTTACAATATTTGCCCCTATGCCCCTTTCAAAGGGGTACTGGGGTCAGGATCCATCTAATGGCATGTAAGTACATTCATCGTGGAAAAACAAGCCTATTAAAAAATTTCAATTTGTTTTTTCTCCTCCAAAATGCTGAACCACCCCGGCCCTTGCCATTTCGGCCCAAAAGTTGTGATAATTCAAATGTTTACAATATTTGCCCCTATGCCCCTTTCAAAGGGGTACTGGGGTGAGGATCCATCTAATGGCATGTAAGTACATTCATCGTGGAAAATCTAGCCTATTAAAAAATTTCAATTTGTTTTTTCTCCTCCAAAATGCTGAACCACTCCGGCCCTTGCCATTTCGGCCCAAAAGTTGTGATAATTCAAATGTTTAAAATATTTGCCCCTATGCCCCTTTCGAAGGGGTACTGGGGTCAGGATCGATCTAATGGCATGTAAGTACATTCATTGTGGCGAAACTAGCCTATTGAAAAAAAAAAATTTTCTCCTCCAAAATGCTGAACCACCCCGGCCCTTGCCATTTCGGCCCAAAAGTTGTGATAATTCAAATGTTTACAATATTTGCCCCTAGGCCCCTTACAAAGGGGTACTGGGGTCAGGATCCATCTAATGGCATGTAAGTACATTCATCGTGGAAAAACAAGCCTATTAAAAAATTTCAATTTGTTTTTTCTCATCCAAAATGCTGAACTACCCCGGCCCTTGCCATTTCGGCCCAAAAGTTGTGATAATTCAAATGTTTACAATATTTGCCCCTATGCCCCTTTCAAAGGGGTACTGGGGTCAGGATCCATCTAATGGCATGTAAGTACATTCATCGTGGAAAAACAAGCCTATTAAAAAATTTCAATATGTTTTTTCTCATCCAAAATGCTGAACCACCCCGGCCCTTGCCATTTCGGCCAAAAAGTTGTGATAATTCAAATGTTTACAATATTTGCTCCTACGCCCCTTTCAAAGGGATATGGGGGTCAGGATCCATCTAATGGCATGTAAGTACGTTCATTGTGGGGAAACTAGCCTATTCAAAATTTTAATTTTCTCCTCCAAAATGCTGAACCACCCCGGCCCTTGCCATTTCGGCCCAAAAGTTGTGATAATTCAAATGTTTACAATATTTGCCCCTATGCCCCTTTCAAAGGGGTACTGGGGTCAAGATCCATCTAATGGCATGTAAGTACATTCATCATGGAAAATCTAGCCTATTAAAAAATTTAAATTTGTTTTTTCTCATCCAAAATGCTGAACCACTCCGGCCCTTGCCATTTCGGCCCAAAAGTTGTGATAATTCAAATGTTTACAATATTTGCCCCTATGCCCCTTTCAAAGGGGTACTGGGATCGATCTAATGGCATGTAAGTACATTCATTGTGGCGAAACTAGCCTATTGAAAAAAATTAATTTTCTCCTCCAAAATGCTGAACCACCCCGGCCCTTGCCATTTCGGCCCAAAAGTTGTGATAATTCAAATGTTTACAATATTTGCTCCTACGCTCCTTTCAAAGGGATATGGGGGTCAGGATCCATCTAATGGCATGTAAGTACATTTATCGTGGAAAAACTAGCCTATTAAAAAATTTAAATTTGTTTTTTCTCCTCCAAAATGCTGAACCACCCCGGCCCTTGCCATTTCGGCCCAAAAGTTGTAATTCAAATGTTTACAATATTTACTCCTACGCCCCTTTCAAAGGGATATGAGGGGTCAGGATCCATCTAATGGCATGAAGGGACATTCATTTTGAGAAAACTAGCTTCTTGAAAAAAAGTTTCATCCTACCGCAGATCTGCCGCAGACTGATCCTGTGGCATACTAGTATGCGGCAAGTCTGGAGCAAAGTTTCATCCTGCCGCAGATCTGCCGCAGACTGTTCCTGTGGCATCCCTTACCGAAAACGCAGGCTTATTTAGCCTGCTTTGAACCTGGGGTCTGGCCTGCATTGTTAAATACATGCTAATTATTCCATTGCATGCTAAATTTTAGCCTGTATTTTGCAACAACAGTTACATGTTTTAGCAGGTTAAATTTTAGCCTGTTATATTTAAAAATTAGCATGCATTTTGCAAAATACAGTCTTACAGTTTTTGCAGGTTAAATCTTTAGCATGCCAGATGAGATGCAGTTTAATCTTTAGCATGTAAATTTTGATCATAATTTGTTTAACCTGCAATCTGAAGAAATGTCCTCTGAGCAGGTTTAGAAATTTAACCTGTTATTGCTTTTTACATGTAGCATGTAGGTCATTTTTCACATGCACGTTTAATGTTATATATCAGGGGTGATTCGAGAGTTTTAACAAAAGGTAATATAACATTGAGTTCTTGTTGTACAAGTGCCATTTTTGGTACAGAGCTTCATTAGGACCTGCTGAATGATGGTAGGGTAGGAGCCCCCGGCATAACTATTATATACGTGTGATTGAAGGCCCCATGGCGTTTGTACAACAAAAACCCAATGGTATATTACCTTAGCACTTCTAAATTATTTGTGGACTACGAGGCGATTCCCCTGCCCACACCCTTATATGATATTTTTGCCGGGGGCTCCTACCCTAATATCGTTCAGTTGGTCCTAAGGAAGCCCTGTACCAAAAGTGGCATTTGTACAACAACAAATCAATGTTATATTGTACCTTCTAAATTATTTGGGGGCTACGAGGCGACGCCCCCGCCCCACACCCTTATATGATATTCTTACCAAGGGCTTCTACCCTAATATCGTTCAGTAGGTCCTAAGGAAGCCCTGTACCAACAATGGCATTTGTACAACATCAAATCGATGTTATATTACCTTCTAAATTATTTGGGGGCTACGAGGCGACGCCCCCCGCCCCCGCCCCACACCCTTATATGATATTTTTGCCGGGGGCTCCTACCCTAATATCGTTCAGTAGGTCCTAAGGAAGCCCTGTACCAAAAATGGCATTTGTACAACAACAAATCAATGTTATATTACCTTCTAAATTATTTGGGGGCTAAGAGGCGACGCCCCCGCCCCACACCCTTATATGATATTCTTGCCAAGGGCTCCTACCCTAATATCGTTCAGTAGGTCCTAAGGAAGCCCTGTACCAAAAATGGCATTTGTACAACATCAAATCAATGTTCTATTACCTTCTAAATTATTTGGGGGCTACAAGGCGACGCCCCCGCCCCACACCCTTACATGTATATGATATTTTTGCCGGGGGCTCCTACCCTAATATCGTTCAGTAGGTCCTAAGGAAGCCCTGTACCAGAAAATGGCATTTGTACAACAAATCAATGTTATAAAATTAGTTGGGGGCTCCAAAAAGTCGCCCCTCGCCCCCACACCCTTAAATTGAATTTTTTGCCGGGGGCTCCTAGCCTAATATCGTTTAGTAGGTCCTAAGGAAGCCCTGTACCAAAAATGTGGCTTTTATCTGGCATGTAACGATAGTCGATAAATTTGACGCTAAGCCACCTGACTACAATAAGTCCAATAGAAACCAACAGAAACCAACAGATCTATGTATCTCATGAATATTCATTATTACACAATGCACATCAATTTTGTGATATTATTTTCCTTCGGCAATTATTGACCAATAGATTATTTGTCTGACCATGTTACACTTACATTCATGTTTTAGCAATAGATATATTGATTATATAATTACTAACCAAGAAACGACATGTATATATTTATTATAATATAGGTGTACGTGCATGTACCTTTGCATAAGTCAATTTTGAATTCACTTCAAATGATCTTAGTGATGGAGTTAATGCAATTGAAATTAACATATACCTAATGGTGGACACTTGCAAATATTGATTACGAAGTAACAATATATCACTAGTTCTTCTACCTGGCCATTTACCAAATAGAAGCCTAATATTGATAAGTGATGGCGATCGATCACCTTCATTTATGTTAGCCTGCCTTTTAGAGTAGCATGCAAATATTAACCTGCCTAATTTACATATTTCAGCGTTTTTGCAGGTTAATTATGTAGTCAAAAAGCAGGTTAATTTGGCATGCTAAAAAAAGCAGGGCAATTTTGCAGGCTAATTGAGCAGGTTAAAATGATTTTGCAGGCTATTTAAACAGGCTAAAATAAGCCTACTTTTAAAATGTACAGGCTAAATTAAGCCTGCCTAATTTGCATATTTCGGCGCAGACTGTTCCTGTGGCATACTGGTATGCGGCAAGTCTGCAGCAAAATTCCTTTCTGCCGCAGATCTGCCGCAGACTGTTCCTGTGGCATACTGGTATGCGGCAAGTCTGCAGCAAAATTTCTTTCTGCCGCATACTTCGGCATACTCTTTGCCGCAGACTAAAAGTCTGCGGCAGATCTGCGGCAGGTCTGCGGCAGGTCTGCGGCATACTTTTCACTTTCCTATGGGTTGTTATGGTTCATTCATTCATAATGAAGTAAGCTGTATATACGTTCTCTTACAGCACATAGGTGAAATCCGTTTTTGTTAAAATGTAAAATGTTTATAAAGTGAATGCTTCTTTCACAATTACCACCTCTAAAGAAAGACCACCTGTCTATAATCGACCGCATGACATTGGAATGTGTACTCAAGGAACCTGTACATGAAAACTGCCATCCGTGAGTGGTCTTTATACAAATGTTTGCCTATAATTTGCTTAATTGTCTTTTTAAGCTAATTAACTGTTAAGTCTGACGAGACTTTGTCAGTACTTACAATGCTGCCGGCAGTAGTCCCGGTATTCTAGCCGTTCGCGAGCGTTTCGCGAGCATTGGGGCCCTTTTGCCGTTCTGGCCATGCACCTTGTCCGCGGGTGCTGGAGATCGCTGAAGAAGAGGAAATGAATAGAGAAACATTGAAAATGATAGTAAATAATAAGGAATTTTTTTTTTTTTTTTCCCCCCCTTCCACAGGGTTCTTTATTTTTAAAACAAATTTCATCATATACAGAACATCCATATATCATATACAAATAATTAAATAAATAATTTCCATACATAATGGCTTGACACAGATAATAATCATCACGGCCGAAAACTTTTGTGGCAGATAAAAACAAACATTTATGACAAAATTAGTACTTTAAATATACAATTTAAAAAAAATACCAAACATAAAATACATGATCATGTTTATGTTAGCACATTTCCAACACCCTCAAAATATTTTCTAAAGTGAAACCATTTCTTTTTCAATTTATTATCTCTGAGATTTGTTTGGTATATATATTTTTCCATTTCATAATAACGTTTTACAGCTGATAAAATTATATCAAATGATGGTAGTTGATTTCATAATTTAGCTGAAAATATTTCTTGTCTTACAACCATCAGAACACAGTCGAGTGCATTATTACTGCTACCGCAAAATCCAAACAATTTATTTTGATTTGTAAGTTTGATGCTTTCCCCCGTATTACGAAATATCCAGAACTCTAACTTCGACCATACTTCATTAGAATAGTTACAAAAGCAAAAAACATGTATGATAGTTTCATCATTGTTACTAAAAAAAGTATACTTCTTGTCAGCCACTACACCAAATGTTTGCCTATAATTTGCTTTATTGTCTTTTTAAGCAAATTAACTGTTAAGTCTGACGAGACTTTGTCAGTACTTACAGTGTTGCCGGCAGTAATCCTGAAACTCCAGCCTTGTCTTTGCTGTCCTCGAGCATTGAGGTCCTTTTAAGGTCCTTGCCTGACATCTGATGCGGCGGTGCTGGAGATGCTCCAATCTGGTTTGAAGAGGAAACGAATAATAATACAGACATTTATATCGCGCAACATATTCACCCAGATTACTTAGATACATTTTGCTTACATTACATTATACGTGGTAAAAAATCCACCACGCATTTGGTCCCCCTCTTGTTACTGCTCCATTAATGTGGTACTCTTATCACTTTGCACTCGTTCTCCTATCTGCTATGCAGTGGATCACATACACGTCCCTTTGACACAGTGATGAGGGCCAAGGAGCTCTGAGTTTAAACTTAATGAGGCACCATGCAGGATTCTGGCTTAGACCAGTTGATATTCTGTCCTCCCGGTGGAATTTTCCACCGGGACAGATCTTTTGCTCTTACCATTGTTAATTTTACTTTTTTTTCTCAAATGGATGCTGCAAATCTAAAAGTCCATATTGTGGTACTTTTGTCACTACGCAGTGGCCGGTCCATTCTGCCAAGGAGTGGTCCACATATCCACCACGCATTTGGTCTCTCTCTTTTTACTGTTACTGCTACATTAATGTGGTACTCGTATCACTTTGCAGTGGATCACATACACGTCCCTTCGACACAATGATGAGTTTAAATTTTACTTTTTTTTCTCAAATGGATGCTGCACAGCTCAGACGTTGAAACTGGTCATCATCTTGCATTACATAATTTACACAGATTTGCAAAAAGTCCAGTTTGAATCATGCCAAAGTATACCAGGCAGATTTTCAGAATTATCACCTGGGCTCTTTTAGTGCTGACGGGGGCTCTTTTTCATACAAATTTCCAATGAATTGGTACCGATAATACTCCTCAATTCTTTGCTATTTCATCATTATCATTTAAGTCAGCATTTTCCCTCTTATAAATTTACAAGTTACTGCATGGCTGTTACTGACTTTCATCCAGTGATGACATTCTCTTGATTTCTTCCCGTTCTGCAGATTATTTCCTCATTATTCGGAGCAACTATAGTACTAGTAATTTAGTGATACTAGCCTAGATATTAACGGTTATATCGCTAGAGATCAAATATTCTCTTCTTGAAAGTAAAATTATAAAAATACGTACTTCTTGGGGGAAAAAGAATGGAAAAGTCTTGTTTTGTTGGCTTTTTGTATTAAGTTATGATTCTCAAGTTCAATCCAACTTGTTATGGTTCATTCATACATAATGAAGTAAGCTGTATATACGTTTTCTTACAGCACATAGGTGAAATTCGTATTTGTTAAAATGTAAAATGTTTATAAAGTGAATGCTTCTTTCACAACCACCTCTAAAGAAAGACCACCTGTCTATAATGACCGCGTTTTCGGTTTCCTTGAAAAGCGTTTGACATTGGAATGTGTACTCAAGGAACCTGTACATGAAGACTGCCTGCCTTGAGTGGTCTTTATACAAATGTTTCCCTATAATTTGCTTAATTGTCTTTTTAAGCAAATTAACTGTTAAGTCTGACGAGACTTTGTCAGTACTTACAGTGTTGCCGGCAGTAATCCAAATACTCCAGCCTTTTTTTGGCCGTTCGTGAGCATCGATCGTGGCCCTTTCCGTGTCCTTGCCATGCACCTGGTGCGGCGGTGCTGGAGATCGTCTAACCTGGTTTAAAAAGGAAATGAATAATATTAATAATACAGACATTAATAACGCGCAACATATTCACCCAGATTACTTAGATACATTTTGCTTACATTACATTGTATGTGGTAAAAAATCCACCACGCATTTGGTCCACCTCTTAATACTGCTACATTAATGTGGTACTCGTATCACTTTGCACTCGTTCTCCTATCTGCTATGCAGTGGATCACATACACGTCCCTTTGGCATAGTAATGAGGGCAAAGGAGCTCTGAGTTTAAACTTAATGAGGCACCATGCAGGATTCTGGCTTAGACCAGTTGATATTCTGTCCTCCCGGTGGAATTTTCCACTGGGACAGATCTTTTGCTCTTACCATTGTTAATTTTACTTTTTTTTCTCAAATGGATGCTGCAAATCTAAAAGTCCCTATTGTGGTACTTTTGTCACTATGCAGTGGGGTCCATTGTGCCAAGGAGTGGTCCACATATCGACCACGCATTTGGTCCACCTCTTGTTACTGCTACATTAATGTGGTACTCGTATCACTTTGCAGTGGATCACATACACGTCCCTTCGACACAATGATGAGTTTAAATTTTACTTTTTTTTCTCAAATGGATGCTGCACAGCTCAGACGTTGAAACTGGTCATCATCTTGCATTACATAATTTACACAGATTTGCGAAAAGTCCAGTTTGAATCATGCCAAAGTATACCAGGCAGATTTTCAGAATTATCACCTGGGCTCTTTTAGTGCTGACGGGGGCTCTTTTTCATACAAATTTCCAATGAATTGGTACCGATAATACTCCTCAATTCTTTGCTATTTCATCATTATCATTTAAGTCAGCATTTTCCCTCTTATAAATTTACAAGTTACATGGCTGTTACTGACTTTCATCCAGTGATGACATTCTCTTGATTTCTTCCCGTTCTGCAGATTATTTCCTCATTATTCGGAGCAACTATAGTACTAGTAATTTAGTCAGTACTTTTGTCAGTACTTATTACACGACGAGGGGCACAAATGGAGTGATTTTGTGCGGAACCATATTTTATGTTTAACCCTTTTTTGGTCTCCCCCGCTCCTTATATTTGTCATTATAGTGAACTACTTGCCATGTTAAAATGTTAATTTAATGAATTTTTTAATGTGATTATTTTGTTTGCATTTTGCGGAATAAAGAAAGCAATCTTATATGTAGAAAATTTATTGTTTAATTCCTTTGAAATATCTTTGCTATATCTCCAATTACATTTTACATTTGGAAAATGTGTATTCTTTAATTTCATCATGTATTCTTTGTTGATTATAATCTTTCATTTCATTAGATACATTGTGATCAATCAAGCACAAATTGGCAACACTGTAGCATAATTTATGAGCTCCCCTCCCATTTACTCTGTATATAAAAGTTCATTAACTTTCATTTAAATGTCAGTAGTACAAATTTCTGTTTTGTTTTTAAATTTTGTACATATTCTGATTTGTTATCGAATTAACTTTCACTGGCTTGTTCCTTTATTTTCCTGCTCCTATTAAAACTAGCTTCATATCAGGGTAGAATTCACCTTTAAAAACATATTTGGATAACTTGACACCATCTGCACACTATATCACTTGATCAAGGCCCATGAGTTCAGAGTATATATGTCAATTGAAGAAAAAAAATGCATGGTGATAAGAACAAACATCTGTTCTTATAGTATAGACATGTTTACAGATAAAATGGTCTAGAATTTTATTCCATTATACTTAATTATGAACACCATTTGGCAAATTCTGTATACATCCCTTTACTTTATTGATATATTTTTGTAAAGATGTTATGTGAGTTTTATTTTCAGACTTTCGTGGACATAAATTGCAACTCCACTTCCTTGCCCGTTACGGTCCGTATATGAATCAAATTACGAGTTATTTTAATTTTTGTATCCTGTATTCTATTGTCCAATCTAGTTTCATTGAGAGCAAAAATAAGAATGGCACAAATGGAGTGATTTTGTGCGGGACCATATTTTATGTTTCACCCTTTTTTGGTCCCTCCCGCTCCTTATATTTGTCATTATAGTGAACTACTTGCCATGTTAAAATGTTAATTTATTTTTTAATGTGATTATTTTGTTTGCATTTTGCGGAATAAAGAAAGCAATCTTATATGTAGAAAATTTATTGTTTAATTCCTTTGAAATATCTTTGCTATATCTCCAATTACATTTTACATTTGGAAAATGTGTATTCTTTAATTTCATCATGTATTCTTTGTTGATTATAATCTTTCATTTCATTAGATACATTGTGATCAATCAAGCACAAATTGGCAACACTGTAGCATAATTTATGAGCTCCCCTCCCATTTACTCTGTATATAAAAGTTCATTAACTTTCATTTAAATGTCAGTAGTACAAATTTCTGTTTTGTTTTTAAATTTTGTACATATTCTGATTTGTTATCGAATTAACTTTCACTGGCTTGTTCCTTTATTTTCCTGCTCCTATTAAAACTAGCTTCATATCAGGGTAGAATTCACCTTTAAAAACATATTTGGATAACTTGACACCATCTGCACACTATATCACTTGATCAAGGCCCATGAGTTCAGAGTATATATGTCAATTGAAGAAAAAAAATGCATGGTGATAAGAACAAACATCTGTTCTTATAGTATAGACATGTTTACAGATAAAATGGTCTAGAATTTTATTCCATTATACTTAATTATGAACACCATTTGGCAAATTCTGTATACATCCCTTTACTTTATTGATATATTTTTGTAAAGATGTTATGTGAGTTTTATTTTCAGACTTTCGTGGACATAAATTGCAACTCCACTTCCTTGCCCGTTACGGTCCGTATATGAATCAAATTATGAGTTATTTTAATTTTTGTATCCTGAATTCTATCGTCCAATCTAGTTTCATTGAGAGCAAAAATAAGAATGTTATTTTTGTGTAATATGTATTTAATATCCTCAATGTTTTGAAATATGATTATGACATTCAGTTGAGCACAATTAAAACCATTTTCATTTACATTTGGCAAAAAAATTCATAGCATCTCTGTACCAAGTCCAAGGTGCTATACTTTTTTTTCTGTCTAGGCCTACTTTATTGTCATTGTCTGCATGTATCCTAGTGTTTATGTCCTTTAAATTGTTATTTATTGTTTTATTGACCGATCATTTACATGTATTCTGTTATTTTGTTGCACTGATAGTATACATTTATTATCAATGTTAGTAATATGAACATTGTAATGCCAGCTAGTGCATGTGGAAGCTAGTTTTCTGGTTATTTTGTTTTTTTCTTGACAAATTAAATGAAGGAAAAAACATTTAAAAATTCATGCTAGCCTATTTTGTATTTATAAAATTACTATAAAACAAACTGTTTCTAAAATGAAAAGTGAACTTGGTCTATACTTATAATCTTGGTTTACTTTTCTAAACCCTATATAGACTCAATCTAGGTTGGATGCTCTCACCTTTTTTTTTTTGCTCTTGGGGAGTCTTGATCCTGGTCTTGATGATCAATGTCAATGTGCTCTTCTGGTCGCATGGATCGGAGCAGGGGTGGTCCTAAAACTGTTGGTTGTATGCATGAAGAGCTGAATTGAGAGTTGAATGTTTGGTTGATGTTCTCTTCCAGGAATCTTGTCCAAGCATGGCTTGAATCTTGTGAGATGTGTGAATGTTATGAGCTGCTATAAACTTAGACCGATCCTACCCAAATCGCTAACGAACGAAAGAGACAGAAAAATTTGGTCTAGTATAAACTTTGGTAATAACATAATGTATACATAACATGAGCTGTAAAGGGTACATGCATTTGTCTACATCAATAACCCACTTCTTGTACGGTAATGGCCAAAATTAAACTGATTGAATCTTTGCGCAGCATATAAAAACGTATGACCATTCGGTACAATGGTCTGAAAAATCAGACTATTACTTACTGGCTATACAGTAACTCCTAAGTCGATTCGACAACTAATAGTCGTTATTTTCCCACTTAAAAACATTTTCAAGGTTAAAAATTCAAGCCCCCCCCCCTTTTTTTTAGGGAAGTTCTAAATTAGTATTGTCTTTCAAATGCCGTTGGAATTTAACCTTTTCAAATTTTGGGCCTGCAAATGGGACATAGTACCTTTAAAGGGACAAGTCCAAATTTGCATTAACACAATTTTTTGCCACTTTTTTGGAAATCAATCATCTTTAATGTCTCTAATTCATAGGGAATCTTATTTTGACTCATATCATTAGTTATTTACATGATGGGCAATATGGTATATTATACCGGTATGTGAATGCTCGCATACGTGCACATGCGCAAAATTATTAATTACTCTAAATGGTCTTAAATTAATCTTTAAGTTGGAAATTGGGTTAGACGTTAGCATTGCAGTCAGTAGATGCATTGGCATTTCTTTATCTATGGCTACGCTATTCTACAAAAAAGATAAATATTGTTATGACATCATGACAGTTAACACAATGACACATATGGCAATACTTATATAATATTGGATGGCATTGAGTGTGATACAAGAATATATTGCTTGAGCTTTGACAATATTGAACGAGTCGGAGACGTTGCCAATGTATTGTCATAGCAAGAGCAATATATTCTTGTATCACACGAAAACAGAGCCATATAATATCTATATCAGGCTGACTAGCGAAATAACAAAATTTGTTGTACCTTGGTAAAACAAAAATTGTGTGTGATAAACATATCGATATCGATATTGTTGAAGTTCCCGGATGACTGAGCACTACAAAAAACAATATTGGTCAATTATCCGGGTACCGCGCTAAACATATTGAATACAAAGATTTATTGTACCACTTGGAAGCCTTTAATATATAGATAATTTATTATCTCCAAATTTAATCACCACATAGCTCCAATTAGGCCTCAAAATGTTAAAAAAGAAAACTAAATTATCAAAAGTATTGAAATATGCATTAACATATTGATGAATATTTAAGTATAAAGATCCAACATATATTATGAAATGAAACAAAATAAAAAAATCTTAAAACCTGAAGGCCCGAATTCACAAAGGAGGTTTGTCGGCAAACCTAGGTTTATATGTACGTTATATGACACGTTTCGACATGTTTTTTACAAACCTGGTTTGTAAAAACGCGTCAATACACGTCATATGACGCACATAAACCTAGGTTTGTCGACAAACCTCCTTTGTGAATTCGGGCCAAAGGGGTTGGGAAGTTTGGAGAGGAGACTACTAATGAGAAGGCATCTCTTCAGAGGTCAGGTAAGGTCAACAAGGATGCAGTATTTCAAGTGAAGCATAATCGTTGATGGAGCAGAGAGATGCTAGCTAGATGCGGCGATATAAAGTCACATCATAATTCAAAACTCTGTGAAATCCACGAGAGACCAGTATTTGTGTGATAACTACTATTTCATTGAAGACTATTCACCGTTTTTGTTCTCAATTTTGGTTGAGAATTTGATGTTATAAATCGTGGGGGAAATCGACTACTATAGTACTAGGCCTCCCGGCCTCCCCCCCCGGCCTCCCCCCCCCCCCCCCCCCCCCACTCCGAGAACGGACGGACCCCATGCGTGTTACCAAAATGTCCGGTAAAGGGGTACTTTTCGTGCGACAAAGTCCGGCCCGAGAATTGTAAAAAAAGGGGTGTATTAACTTTTCACCCAGAGATTTCTTTAAAATGGGGGTGTTTTTTAATTTTTTCTCTCATCTCTTTGGACTCCTGAGAAATTATTCTGAATTTAGGGGGGTACATTGAGCATTTTTCATGATTTAGGGGGGTCTCCAAGGCAGGAAAAGCCAGCAAAAAGCCTGCGAAAGGGGGGTTCAGAAATGTTGGCTGTCCTCAGATAGGGGGTGCTTTCAAAAAGAGGGAACAAACATATGCGTACCCTAAATAACACTGAGTGGGGGGGCCGGTGATCTTTCCCTGAACTTTCGGGGGCTCTGCCCGTGGACCCCACCAAGGGCCCCAAAGCGGGCCCCTGGTTGTTCATCTGACTGTGATTAAATGCCTAAAATCCCTGAGCTTCCGGGGGCTCTGCCCCATGGTAGCTTAAAACCCCTGAGCTGCTGGGGGCTCTGCCCACAGACCCCACTCCAATTAATGACTTGCATGTCAGTGTCACTAATAAGGTACATGTATGTCAATATGCTCATCTGACGTAATTAATTGCCTAAAACCCCTGAGCTTCTGTAATGGAGGCAAATATATATCATCTTTTTTTATTGATTCAGATTTTTTTTATGATACCACATGTTATAAATCCACAAATGATTATAACATACATTCAGTTACATAGTCATACTCTTCTCGTGCCAGCTGGAGCAGGGTTAGTCTCTTGTCTTTGTCGGAAACCTTGTGTTTATAAATCAGGTGGCGGAACATCTGACCCCCCCCCCCCCCCCCCCTCTTCCCCTCGTGTCTACACCATCCACCTTTCCTTACTCTTTCTCCACTATGATACGTCCGAATGAAATTTTAGTTTTGTTTTCTCTTTATTTAATACAGAGCCTGTATTAGGAAGGGGGGGCTTTCTCAACCTTCCCCTCATGGCTACGCCAATCTTATTTCCCTACTCTTTCTTGAGTATGATACGTCAGACTGTAGTTAAAAGTTTTGTTATCTCTTCATGTAATTCAGAGCCTGTACCCCACATCACCCAGGCATTGATAATAACAAGAAAGTTCTCTTTACACTGCACTATTTAACAATTTTCTTGTGTCAGAAGCTTGTTATATCTTAATTGATATTAACATGTACTTTTATTTTCAGTGAATAGTGAATACTCATGCAACGAAATTCAGCTTATTATATAATGAGGACTATATTTCTGTGCGAATTGTTATAAGGGAGGCACTTCGTCCGCGCTCGGCTGCACATGTGGACAACTCAGTGCAGTCACGTTAGGGTTACTACTGACAGTGGTTACTATGGGGGTTACTATGGCGATCTGTCAATCTCTCTTCTCCCTTGCAGCAACATCACTGGCAAAACCACATTGTTGACCTAGGGATCAGTGGTTCTTGGCAGCCTCCTAATACCTCCATCCAAGCAAGGAGCAAGGGGGTATTTCAATTTTGCTACGTCCCTACGAGGACTTTACGTCATAACCATACTATTGCAAGCGAATAGCCAGGATTTCATTTTAGGGGGGGGCGGTTGTGAGCACGCGAAGCGTGCGAATCACTTACAGAGCACACGTAGTGCGCTCCCTAGAGGGGTGGGTGCAAGGAGGGGGGAGTTTCTTTGACGTTTCATTGCATTATTAGAGAAAGAAGATGATTCGTTGGACCGTTCTCGACTCTTAATCCTTTTCTAAATTCAGTTTCTTTTGACGTTTCATTAGAGAAAGAAGACGATGAGTTGTACCGTCCTCGACTCTTAATCCTTGTTTGAAACAAGTTCCGCTTCCTCCGCCCGTAGCGTGGAAGCTCTGACATTTCATTAGATTATTAATGAAAGAAGACGATTCGTTGTACCATTCTCAAACGACTCTTAATCCTTGTCTGAATTCAGTTTCCTCCCACGCCCGCGCGAAGCACGGAAGGTTTGACGTTTCATAAATTATTAGAAAAACAAGACGATTCGTTGTACCGTTCTCGACTCTTAATCCTTATCGGAATTCAGTCCCCCCCTCCCCCCTCCCGCGCGAAGTGGGAAGCTTTGACGTTTCATTAAATTATTAGAGAAAGAAGACAATTCGTTGTACCGTTTTCGACTCTTAATCCTTTTTCTTCCTAGAAACGTCCTTTTTTTTTTGGGGGGGGGGGCGACTGCCCCCACCGCCTTCCCCCTGGCTACGCGCCTGTACTATTGTAGTTTGTGTAATTGAGTTTTTAACTGTAGAATCTATATTTTCTAATTGCATCCCTAGATCTAGTGGTCAATACACATTTGCATTGACCTGAGGTTGCCGGCCCTTGAGTGAATTCAACTTGTTTTGAGAGTCCAACTAAAATTGCAAACTATAGATAGGGGGGCCAATGCCCGGGCGTAAGGCTTCTACACCTACGATTTGTGCGCTTGTCGGCCACTTCAAAAAATTAGCAGAGAGAAAAAAATGATGTAAAAATAAAAATTGATGAAAATAAGAAAAGAAAATACAATGATACATTTCACAATTAACATACCTATAATCACAGATCTGTAACGGTCTTTCACCATTTGTTGACGATCTTGCAGATTTTGACGTATTTTAATCCAATAATTGTCGTAGCAGAAGAATATGGCGCGCACGCACGACCGACTAAGAAAATCCTAGAGGGCGTACAGGTTTGCTCACTAAAAACCTTCTCATTAGCAGAAGGTAGACCCTAAAAATATGGGATCCGTTTTGAGTTTGCAACTTTTTATATAGAGATCAACATTTCAGATGTTCACAATTGTCACTTCTAACCACTAGAAAATATAAAGAAAAAAGATTATATCTTTTTAAATACAGATTTTTACAAACTGAACATTCGAAGGTAGATAGAGTACAATGTTTATGTCAGGCAATCTTGCGTTGGTTTGAGCCCCATAGCTACAGCCATCTCAAAATGAGAAGACAAACTTTGAACAGTGATGTCATTGTTCTAGCCAAATATGGAGGTCTTGCAACATCATAATATGAATATGTATGAGCTCCGGTCATATCGCGTGCCAGAAAAATCTCTCGTAGTCTCACACACAGTACCTTATTCTCACAGCAAATATAGACTCGAGTGTCGAGCTCGTGCAGTAAATCATGCATGAGAAATGTTTAAAAAAGATATTTCAGTAAAAAATGTCTATGTGAGCAGTCTATACTCCAATTGAGAAGTTCGGTTGAAAAGACATAATTGGATGATTTGTTGTCACGTATAGCCGGTCGAAGAAGAAGAAGGAAAGAGAGAGAGAGAGAGAGAGGAAGATATATCCAGGTAGCTAGGGTACGGTACGTGTATGCGAGGTACGGTGCATGCATAGTATCATTCCGAGGATTAAATAATGTGTAGTGAATTGTGCTGATTTTGGAGGTCGTACTTGTTGATTGTTCAGTAGATCTCCGACTGGAATCATAAGAAATACTCATGAGGAAATCAAGTTATTGGAATACACATCTAAGGTAAATATCAATGAATTAGATCTATTTCTTTCCTGCCAATTTCGATATCTCTTCTTTATTTTTCAACCATCCCCTTCGGCTCGTAGTAATAGAAGATGTAATCGTTCGCACATTGATGGCTGGATTTCAGCCTGCATAGGGGTTTGCCTGTGTCGGTGTGTACGTGTGCGACCGATTCAAGGCTAGCCGCTGTTGAGTGATTGTACTTTCGCGCAAAGTTTTAAACTTCATCATGAACTTTGTCCGGACAATGACATGCCCATTCCCTCGGGCCTGTCTAATTATGAACGTAATTTTGCGACATGAAATATAATTGTTTCAAGGCTCTTACGTACGGATAGGCGTAGAAGGAAATGCCTTCAAAAGAGCTGGATATCTCCTATTTTATGGAACTTATGGAGTCGGCAGATGGGTGAGTTGTCTTAGTGAAATAAAATGCTTCCTATTAATCTTTGTTTTATTATAAACAAATTAGTAATTAAAAAGTTAGATTTGGGCATTGGCCTCCCTACTATAGAGACTAGACTAGACCTACACTACCCAGAGTGACAGAGTCAGCATGGTCAGACTCGGAGACTAGGGTCTACTCTACTAGGTCTACTAGATCTACTAGTACTACTATACTATTACTACTAGATCTAGTTCTAGAGAGTAGACTTGTCTTTGCTAACTTGGAGTGTCTTGGTAGGGAGGCCAATGCCCGGGCGTAAGGCTTCTACGCCTACGATTTGTGCGCTCGTCGTCCAAGTCAGAAAATTACCAGAAGAAAAAAAAAGGGGAAAAAAAAGAAAACAAATATCTATGGAATAAAATGTATAACAAATACACAATTACACACTCCACAACATACCTATAATCACGGATCTGTAACGGTCTTTCACCATTTATTGACGATCTTGCAGATTTTGACGTATTTTGATCCAATAATTGGGCTAGCAGACGAAAATAATGGACGCACAAGAGAAACTAGACTGGTCCTAGAGGGCGATGAGGTTAGCTCACTAAAATCCTTCTTAATGACTGAAGGTAGAGCCTAAAAATATGGAATCAATTTAATATCAAAGAACTTTTGATAGAGATTAACATATCAGATGTGCACAAATGTCACTTTTAACAACTAGAAAATATAAAGAAAAAGGATTATATCTTTTTAATTGCAGATTTTTACAAACTGCACATACGAAGGTAGATAGAGTACGATGTTTTTGTCAATCTTGAGTTGGTTTGAGCCCCATAGCTAGAGCCATCTCAAATTGGAGAGGAAAACTGTGAACAGAGACCTCATTGTTCCAGCCCCAAATAGAAGTCTTGCGACATCATAATATGAATATGTATGAGCTCCGGTCTCATCGCGCGCAAAACAAATTTGACGTAGTCTCACACATAGTACCTTATTCTCAGCACTAGACACCAGTGTCGTGCAGTAATGTATGAGAAGTGTAAAAAAAGACATTTCAGTAAAAAAAAAAAAGTCTACGTGAGCAGTCTATACTCCAATTGAGAAGTGTAATGAATGCCATGATTTGAACGTGTGTGTTTTAGTGTATGATATCATCATATGGTTAGTGAGAGAGAGAGAGAGAGAGGGAGAGAAATATCTCCGTCAGTACACGTCTATCAATGCGTGCAGTCATGTTTGATTCCGTATTGTGTTCGCTGCAAGTTTGTGTGCTGCAAGTGCAAGTTGGATTTATCGATCGTTGATAATGCAGTGTCAGATCAGATTGATCTTTACTCATGAGGAAATAGTAATTGGAATACATCGCAAAACTAAGGTAGGCCTATTATTTATTTCAATAATTTTCTTAATTTACAATGAGTGGCTTTCGAGCTTTCTCTCATTATGTTTTGACCCTCCATGCCATTGGCTTGCATGGCTCGATTGCGGCTTGCATGCAATTACCGTACCTGGACAGCCTGTAGTACTGTGTCGGTGTGTGCGACTAATTCAAGGCTAGCCGGTGATGATGAATGTACTTTCGCGCGAAGTTTTGAACTTGTTGTCCGGGCAATGATCATGATGACACGCCCATTCCCTCGGGCCTGTCTAATTCTCGACGTAATTTTTGGGACCATGAAATTGATTGTTTCAAGGCTCTTACGTACGGCCAGGCATAGAAGGAAGCTCATAGGAACTAGCTGGATATCTCCTATTTTATGGAACTTCTGGAGTCGGCAGATGGGTGAGTTTTCTTAGTGAAAGAAAATGCTTTCTTTTAATGTTTGTTTTATTATAAACAAATTAGTAATTAAAAAGTTAGATTTGGGCATTGGCCTCCCTAGTCTTGGTCTTGGTCTTTGCTAGACAGCAATAACCATCTGATTTGGGTCATTTCTTTAATAAAACTGACATTTGTTGTCATTCCCCAATACAGATGGCAACCCAGAGATCTCGTACCGTGGGGGTAGCTATAGCCAACAATGGCAGCTTTTTGTGTCAAAACATTTTCTCCCCGATTTTCTTTATTTAGATCTAATTTTCTGATTTCTAAATCAGATGTAAATTAGGTCGGTATGTCATTTGTCCTAATTACAGTTATCAAAATTTGATAACTTAATATTAAATGTATAATTTACGGACTTACTTAGAGTAAAGTACCCGGTTTTCGGCCACTTAAGACAAAATCCTATTTATTGGACTCTTTACTTCCTATTTATTATCATTTCTTGTTCAAATCATGAAGCAAATATTATTATTATTTAAACAAAAAAAGAATCCCCAAAAAAAATCACGAATTGCCATGACAATATTCATTTCAATTTTCACTGTTTTGGAGCCGGTTATCGGCCGAGCGTTTCAGTTTACGGCCGCATGTACAAAGTCAAGGAAGCGCTCGCGCGCGCCGTGCGTTTCTGCGCTGATGTATAGCACAAGCGGGCGGAGCAGGTATCCCACGCCGGAGCTCCCGGGTGCTCGCCTGGCCGAATACAGGCACAGCGGTGATCGGAAGTTGGAATCTGAATTAGACGGACATATCGTGTGTGCGTCGCGGTGTGCGGCTGCATTGATTTAATACATGCGATGAGATACTTTTGAGCTTGCGACCAGCACAAAATCGGGCTCTATATCTGAAAAATACTTGAAATAAAGCTCATTTTATGGTACCCATATTTCTTACATACACGCGTAATCCTGATGAAGAAACTCGATTTTTCAGATTTGGGTAGCGGGACCGCCGATTACATCGCTAAAATGTGATATTTTAGGATATATTTTTCATTGCAAATGTCGTTCTTCAGTGACACTGGCATGGTATGGTATGTGTGGGATATGTGTTATGCTATTATGCGATGTATTTTAAAGTGATTTTACCATGTATCCAACCAATTGGCCGAAAACCGGAGCTGACCGATTACCGGGTACTTTACTCTATATGAATTATCCAATTTGTATTTCCGAACTGTGAAACGGTACGTTCATGCATTCGAAATATTACCTGGCGGCCGATATATTTCCGGGTCCACCTACCAAAACATAGCCAAATGGCCAATCAGAGCACTCGTTTCGTGGGAGTTCGTTGGTCAAGCTGGGCCGACTCGTACGTAGCTACGGTAGCTATTGGACGTTCGAAAAGAAAAAATGAATATTCATCAACTAAAACCAAGACGGATAATGTTGACGACGAGACTTTCTCGGATTAATCATTAATTTAGGATCTAAATGAGCAAGATATCGTAAGTCAAATAAGCTATATATATGTTATTTTTAATTTGTGTTGTAATTCCAGCAGTTATGAGGATGTAAAGAGTGAAAATCTCGTTGCATATCTCATTCATCGCGGTCTGGTCGAACCGAACCATTTGTTCCGTACAGTGCCTCACAGAAAGAGGTCCCCAGACTTCAGTCTCTATAATCGGAGGTCTAGTGGAGCCAGACGTAGTCTCAGTGGAACAACCGACGATTAGAGAGACTGAAGCTTTCGGTCTAGGTCTTTGCCTACAACAACTTCCAAGAGTCCTAGCTAGTGAAAGAAATGTTGATATAGAGTCTAGACTACCCTACTCCTAGATCTAGATCTAAATTTACATCAAAATTCTATTTGAGCTTTTAGTTAAGATCTAACAAAGCATAGTTTTTAGGACCCCCTATCATCAGTAGCCTATGATTATCATCAGTATCAAGGTCCTTGTCACCTTGACATTGAATACACACCGAATTGCATGCATGGCCCATGGCCATGCCCATGGGACTGAAAAATTCATATCTACCATAGATCTAGATAGATCTTACTTTTTATAGCAGTTAGTCTACAAGACATACAAAGTATGTGTATAGAAATTACACATTTCATTCATTCTTTCATCAAAACCTCTAATAAAATGACAAATAATAATGGACCATTAATACTCACCAATCAATTTTAGCCTTTCAAGTTGTTTAGTCACCGCACTCATTGGCACAAAGTTTGATGAGATCACACCATAGAGATATATACTACTAACACTTAAGTATATATCTCTATGGATCACACACATATCGATATTGTGTGTGTATCGATATGCCTATGGCATGCTGTGTGTAAATGCAGGCGCGGATCCAGGGGGGGGGGGGGGGCCGAGCGTGCCTTGCCCCCCCCCCCCCCCCCCCCCCCGCAAAAAAAAAAAAAAAAAAAAAAAGGAGAGAGAGAGAAGGAAAAGAAGGGAAAGAGGAGAGAAAGGGAAAAAAAGAAGAGGAAGAAGAAAAGAAAAGAGGGAAGAAGGAGATCGGGGGAGTAGGACTTGCCTCCCCTCCCCCCCCCCCCCAATAATAAATTAAAAGAGAAGGAAGGAAAGGAAAAGAAAAAAGATAAAGAGGAGATAAAGGGAAGGACAAAATAGAAAGAAGAAAAGAAGGGGGATATCAGTTTTGCAATTTTCCCGCCAACAAGTTGTGGATCGGGGGGGGGGGGCAAAAGACCCTAGCCTCCCCCCCCCCCCCCCCCCCCGTCCCCGCTAAAAAAAAGAGAGAAGGAAGGAAAAGGAAAAGAGGAGAGCTAAAAGGGAACAAAAAAGAGGAAGAAAAAAAGAAAAGGGAGAAAAGAAGCGGAGATCAGTTGCGGTTAATCCCGCCAACAATGTGTGGAGCGGGTTGGGGACCAAAATTACCGTGCCCCTCCCCCCCCCCCCCCAGCAAACCTAAAAGAGAGATAAGGAAGGGAAGGGAAAGTGAAAGAGGAGAGAAAGGGAAAGAAAAGGGGGGCCACTGGCGTACTGATAGGGGAGGGGGGGGGGCTTTGGAGAAATAAAATTCAAACGTGGTTTGCTTCCATAACGGTGGTTTACAAATAATGCTGAAATGAGATAATTTTCCTCACTTCATGCGTTTGTTGGAAAATGACAAATTCCTAAATTTACAGCCAGGCAAGAAAATGCTTCTTGAGATGCCTACATATCAGGGCCCGCGGAACGGCAGGGATCGGGATCCTCGAGCCCCCCCCCCCCCCTCTCCCACACTTTCTTTGAAAAAGTATATTAAAGAGAAATAGAAAGAAAGAGAGCGAGAAAGAAAAAATAGTTAACTGCCAGTGTCACATTATAATGGGGTATCAAAATATGCTCATCTGACCATGATTAAAATTAATGCCTAAAATCCTAAGAGCTCTGCCCCCTGGATTCCACCTAGGGCCCTAAGGCGGGCCCTTAGATGCTAATATGACGGTCATTTAATGCCTAAAACCCGTGATTTCTGGGGGCTCTGCCCCCTGGACCCCGCGCCAAATAGTGTCCTGCTAGTGTCACAAATAATAAGGTATCAAAAATGCTCATCTGACCGTAATTAAACGCCTAAAACCCCTGAGCTTCTGGGGGCTCTGCCCCCTGGACCCAACCAAGAGCCCTTAGGCGGGCCCCTCGATACTCATCTGACCGTAATGTTGTGTAGTATCGTCCCAAAACCCAGTAAAGTACCCTCATATTTGAGACGCACTTAAAAGCCAAGTCTATATCTTTATAATCCTTCCCAATAGAAAGACCAAGTGCATCCATAATCTCCTTCCCAGGAATTACCATGACTGTTAAGTTTAAGCCTATACATAAAACTACGGAGTAGTCCATTGTCTTGGCGGCTCTCATTGATGTCTTTGTCCCTTTGACACAATGTAACCTACCCTCATATTACTTGTATCCTTCTGGATAAATATTACATGTTCTGGCTTTCTAGGAGGAGTTGAGTTTTGATCACCATTTGATCAAGACCCTCTTTCTAGCTGGCTCTCTCTTCATCTTGTGTTTTACATATGTGGAAGTTTGTATGATGTGACCGATTTGAGTCTCCAAAGTTTGGAGATAATAAATACTATTGATGTGACTCCAGAATTGCTAGCCTCTCCTTGCTTCTTCATATTTATGTACCTCTCCGACTGCCAATAACTCAATACACCGATCCCAACACGACATGGTGGAGAACCCGGGTTTGAAGAGTTTTCTTCAAAATATTTATTACTGAGATCGAGGAGAACCCGGTTTTAATTTAAAAGAAGCTTTCCTTGATATACTAATTATTGCGATCGAGGAGAACACGGTTTTGAAGAATTTTCTTCAATAAGAGATCGAGGAGAACCCAGTTTTGTAATATATTCCTACTTAATTCTGATTGTGAGGAGGACAACTGAAGTGAACATTTAATATGACGACGACAGCTGCAGCCTGATCCCTACATCATGGACCAGATCGACCAAGGCTTCGACGATGGTGACCTGTCCACTGGTGACGACGATGATGGAGACGATGACAACGACGACAAACTTCAATGCACCAGCTATATACAGCAGACCACGTTACAACGGACCAGGAACGACACCGACAAACAATTCACGCCCATGACATCGACTGACAGCATGCACCCAGGACCATGATGAGGACATCGATGCCTCGATCACTGTTACTTCACTACACCCATAATTTTTGCTCAATAACTTTACAACCTGAACTTTCTACTTTTTTCTTCTTCATACTTAATGTATGATCCACTGTTTTTAAATTTTAACACACCAGACAGATTGCTGGTTGGGTAAGTGATCATTTTGTATTCCAAGTTTGTGAGTGAGTGTGTAAGACAGGATAGTGTTGTAGTTAATTGTTTTAATGCTTTTAATAATGTACATCTGCGTAATTTATTTGCAACAAATTCGTAGTAACCCAGGTCCAAAATCCCATAGAGACCAATAGAGACCATTAGAAAAATTCTATTGGTCTCTAATGGTTTCTGTTGGAGTCTATTGGTTTCTGTTGGACCCATAGAATTGAATCCAATAGAGACCATTCAAACCATCAGAAACCAATAGAAACCAATAGCACCCATAGAAACCAATAGAAATAGAAACCAATAGGACCAATAGAAACCAATAGGACCAATAGACACCAATAAGACCAATAGAAACCAATAGGACCAATAGAAACCAATAAGACCAATAGAAACCAATAGAACCGATAGAACCAATAGGACCAATAGGACCAATAGAAAACCAATGAGACCAATAGAACCCAATGGGACCAATAGAAACCAATAGGTCCAATAGAAACCAATAGAAACCAACAGCTAAATCTATCTCATGCATATTCATGATTACTTTATACGTGTTCACAGAAAATGACATTTATCATAATTTGTTAAGCAACTTATGACAATGTACATCAATTTTGTGATTTTTATTTTCTTTCGGTAACTCATGACCAATAGATTATTTGTTTAATCATGTTACAATTTCATTCATGTTTTAGCAATAGATATATTGATTATAATGATTAGGTCTAGATCTACTAACCAAGAAACAATTCATGTATGTTTATTATATAGAATAGTACAAGCCATCAGTTTGAATAAAGGATATTCTTAAACTCACTTCAAGTGATCCATGTGATGAAGTTAATGCAATTGAGATTAGAATATACTTTTTTTGGTGGACAGTTGCTAAAGAAGATTTTGATTTATCATTATTGATTTACCAATAGAAGCCATTGGACTATTGGTTTCAATAGGGAATTCAGAATATGGGACCATTAGAAACCCATAGAAAGATCTCTAATGGACCAACAGGAACCCATAGAAAATATCTAATGGACCAACAGAAACCCATCATAGAAGAAAATATCTAATGGACCAACAGAAACCCATAGAAGACATGGGTGGATGCTGGTCCAATAGAAGCTTTCTGTTGGTCCATCAGCAATTTTTCTGTGGGTTTGTGTTGGTCCAATAGATATTTTCTAATGGTTTCTGTGGGTCCATCATTTCACTTTCCCTATTGAAACCATTAGGCACCAATAGCTCTAATGGTTTCTGATGGTCCAATAGGATCGGATCCTAATGGAATTTCGACCTGGGAATTACATGTAGCTAGTTAATTGTTTTTTAATACTTTTAATAATGTGCATCTGCGTAATTTATTTGCAACAAATTCGTAGTTTGCACTAGCTGTCTTTTCTTTATGTTCACTGACCTTGACCAAAATGACCCTAACCGACCAGACAAGTACGACTGTGGTGACACATGTATAATATATGTAGCTAAACATGATAAAGGATTTGGAAGTTTAATAAATTACATCACCACCCTATATAAGCTTGTCTTAGACTAGATCAATTGCTCAGGGCTTTCGTAATCCTGCCAATCTGCAGTGGAAAGGTGAGACAATATAATTTGTGATTTAAGGGTAATGTCACATGCTAGTCTAAACTATTAATTAGCTTATCACTGTTTGAGGCTTTTGTAAACCTGCAACATTTCTGCAGTTAAAAGATGGACAGATTTTGTGTGATTGTGTTTTATTTTGATTCTATCATCTTTTTGTGTTTCGTATTCATATTTTGTAATTGTAGTTCAATTTTTTAATTAAGTGGAAATTAGTTTAATGAATGAAATATCTAAATATTCACCCAGGGTTATAGATGCAGTTACCAGTGCAGGCAGTATGACGCATAAAACTGACAGATAGTCAGTTCACTTCATAATTTAAATGAAGATTTGTCTCTGCGATATTGGTTAACTGAACAAACCATGTGCATATAGATACGAAGTTTGTTTTATTAAATTACTGTAACTATTTGTTGTTGTTCTCACTAACACGAGGCAGATTAAGAAGACATTAAATTACTGACTATTGACCATATACTTGCGACAAACAGACTATACACAGAGGACACTTTGCAGTATGACACTTACTTTGGACCGGTACATTATGAAACATATAAAATACTAGTGAGTTGATAGGAAGTCAATGATACTGACTTATGTTTGGATTTGTTTTAAAGGAATTCGCTTATTGTATTGTCGGAATAGGAATAGATTTGTATTAGCTGTTAATTGATCATAATTGCTGTTACATTCTAATTCTTACGTCGCTTTTGATTGACAAATTTGAAAATATCTGTTTGAGGTTTAATTGATTTTGATTCATTATTTAAAAGTTTTATGATTGTACAAATATTTGATTAATAACGGGATAGGTATATGATTGTACTGCATTTCCATGTTCCTATTATAGGTCTTGTAGCATGGGCTTACTTTCATTACCTTGAGCGCACCCGTTGCTTTCATATTTCATATAATTATATAAGCTTGAAAGGTGATCATAATCACAACATATACTTACTGAAATTAAGTATCAAACTCATTTAGATACAAAGTAACAATTTGTTTGAGTTCTTTATTCATTGGATCATTGCTCATTCATTGGTTAGTGTACTTGATTTTACAGAAAAGAATAAGGAGCATAATTTGTATTTGAGTTAACCTGGATTATTTTCCATTAAGGCTAGTCATCATTTGTTCGATTTGCATAATATAGTCTCCACTGTTTTTGTTTAGTATATGTGTTTAGAATAGACTCAGTGCTTAAGCAATAATTGTTACTATTATAAGTGTTATCAGTTTGTGCTTCTATAGTCTGTATTAGAATATTAGTGATTTTCATGTAGTTAATTTGTAAATGTGTGTGAGAGAGATTTAAGAGGAATTGGAACAATAATCACACGTTTCGCTTTATTAACTAGGTTTTGTTTATTGTTCTGTTTAATAAGGAATGAGTGCCTCATTTTCCAAAGAAAGGGGATGTTGTGTAGTATCGTCCCAAAACCCAGTAAAGTACCCTCATATTTGAGACGCACTTAAAAGCCAAGTCTATATCTTTATAATCCTTCCCAATAGAAAGACCAAGTGCATCCATAATCTCCTTCCCAGGAATTACCATGACTGTTAAGTTTAAGCCTATACATAAAACTACGGAGTAGTCCATTGTCTTGGCGGCTCTCATTGATGTCTTTGTCCCTTTGACACAATGTAACCTACCCTCATATTACTTGTATCCTTCTGGATAAATATTACATGTTCTGGCTTTCTAGGAGGAGTTGAGTTTTGATCACCATTTGATCAAGACCCTCTTTCTAGCTGGCTCTCTCTTCATCTTGTGTTTTACATATGTGGAAGTTTGTATGATGTGACCGATTTGAGTCTCCAAAGTTTGGAGATAATAAATACTATTGATGTGACTCCAGAATTGCTAGCCTCTCCTTGCTTCTTCATATTTATGTACCTCTCCGACTGCCAATAACTCAATACACCGATCCCAACACGACAGTAATTGAGTGCCTAAAACCCTTGAGCTTCCGGGACTCCGCCCCCTGAACCCCAAGCCAATTAGTGACCTGCCATTGTAACAATTAGGTATCAAAATAATGCTCATCTGACCGTAATTAAATGCCTAAAACTCCTGAACTTCCGGGGCTCTACCCCTGGACCCCGTCTAGGGCGCTAAGGCGGACCCCTGAATGCTAATCTGACCGTAAATTAAAACCTTAAACCCCTGAGCTTCCGGGCGGACAAGGTATCAACATATGTTCTGACAGCAGGCGCGTAGCCAGGAGGGCGGTGGGGTGGTCCCCCAATAAAAGCCGGCCTAAAAAGAGAGGAGTGTAAAGGAAGAGGACGTAGGAAGAAAAGGGAATAGACAAAGAACATATTTGAAATTCAGACAAGAAATAAGAGTCGAGAACGGTACAACGAATCGTCTTGTTTCTCTAATGAATTAATGAAACGTCAAAGCTTCCGCGCTATGCGCGGGGGAGGGCAGGGGGAACTTAATTCAGACGAGGATAATTTTCGGGAACGGTACAACAAATCGTCTTCTTTCTATAATAATTTAATGAAACGTCTAAGCTTCCGCGCTTCGCGCGGAAGGGGGGGGGGAATTGATTTAGACAAGGATTAAGAGTCGAGAACGGTACGACGAATCTTCCTCTTTCTCTAATGATTTAATGAAAAGTAAAAGCTTCCGCGCTTCGCGCGGGTGGGGGGAAACTTAATTATTTTCGAGAGCGGAACAACAAATCGTCTTCATTCTCTAAAAATTTAATGAAACGTCGAAGCGGGGGAAAACTGAATTTAGACAAGGATTAAGAGTCGAGAACGGTACAACGAATCGTCTTCTTTCTTTAATGATTTAATGAAACGTAAAAGCTTTCACGCTTCGCGTGGGAGGGGGTTAACTGAATTTAGACAAGGAATAAAAGTCATAACGGTACAACGAATCGTCTTATTTCGCTAATGATTTAATGAAACGTAAAAGCTGTATTCAGACGAGGATTATTTTCGAGAACGGTACAACGAATCGTCTTCTTTTTCTAATGATTTAATGAAACGTACAAGCTTCCGCGCTTTGCGCGGGAGGGAGGAGGGGAAAAATGAATTCAGATGAGGATTAAGAGTCGAGAATGGTACAACGAATCGTCTTCTTTCTCTAATGATTTAATGAAACGTAAAAGCTTCCGAACTTTGCGCGGGAGAGGGGGATGAATTAAGATGAGGATTAAGAGTAAAAAACTGTACAACGAATCGTCTTCTTTTTCTAATGATTTAATGAAACGTAAAAGCTTCCGCGCTTTGCGCGGGAGGGGAAAAACTATTTCCCGACCAGTAGACACGTACGGAAGGCGGGGGGGAGGGGGTTAGGGGGTTGACCCTCCCCCCTTCGATTTTTTATGTGTGTATTTTCGAGCAACCCCCCCCCCCTTTTCTGTGTTTTTTGTTTTGTTTTGTTTTGTTTTGTTTTTAATTTAAAAAAAAAAAAAAAAATATGCCAATGGCTGACCTAAAAAAGGTGACCTCACCCCCCCCCCCCCCCCAACGGAACAAAATGTCAAATTTTCAAATTTCGAGACCAAAAAAAAAAAGTGTCCTCTTCTTCGTCCCCCCCCCCCCCCCCTTGCTTATTTAGCGGCTGGCTGAGTCGTTACGATTTTTTTTTGGGACCAAAAAAAAAGTGGGCCCCCCCCCTGAGAAATCCTGGATCCGCGCCTGTGTAAATGCACACATTGCTTGTGTTTCGATGACTGTTGAACACTGATAACAATTCCATGTTAGAGAGATTGGGGCATATCGCGTGTGTTGAAGGTGAATGATTATTAGCCATGATTACAGTTACGTGTTAAATCTCTCTCTCTCTCTCTCTCTCTCTCTCTCTCTCTCTCCCTCCATCCCTCTCCCTCTCCCTCTCTAGTTTTCTCTTTCTCCTTTCTCTAATCCTTTATTACATAGTTTGACACCAGGAAGAACCATAAAATAAAGATATTGTTGGATGAATATCATCAAAGTATTATGACATTTTAATATGAAATAACCATACATGTATGTATAACTGATCATTACCACATGATTTCATAGAATGTATTAGAATTGCATAACATTCATATAATTTAGCATGACTTCAGTCATGATAATGTTTTCTTTCAACAATGGTGATTAAATGAGATTCATGAAAATTGAAAACTTACAAGAGTTAATGCACAAATCACATTCATGTCACACCCTTGCATGCCCGTGTATTTTTCCTATCTTGCTATTATGTCATTATCTTTGATTTATCCTCATTCTAAGTCTTCTCATTTCTTGTACTCTTTCATTTTCTTAATTCCCCCAAATAAAAGCCAGAACAATTCAATTAAGAGAATTGACGTGAAAGAACACAAAAATACACTACAAAAGTGAGTGCAGTCATATATAATATGGTATTAAAAGAAAAAGATTTGTAGAGGTGTTTTGGACCGTCGTCACAGAGCTGTGGATCACATGGTTTGCGGTTCAAGCTCACCCAATCTCATTTTCAAAGCTATTTTGAATCTACATTTGCCATTCTCCACTCAGATGAATGAAATAGGTAACCAGTAGGAAGAAATCCCTTGAATGCTTCAGCGCCTTATTATGGCGGTTCAGCTACAGCCGGGTAATAGTATGATATTTTGTATTAAGCACAGTATTTCTATACTGAAGTTATCCAAGTTTAGAATTACCATTATGTTATAAATGGATATATCTTTACATATCTTCCTGAGAAAAATCAGACACATAAATCAAACCACTTACTGACCTGATTATAAACACTTTGGAACCGCCATTAGCCAAAGTTTGCGGACATCCCAAAAGAAACACATGTTAATTCTATAAAACATGATTCTATGGGATGTCCAAGAATTCAGACCATCTTAATGATAGTTTCAATAAACACCTCCAAGCTTTCATATCAGTAAACAAATCAACTCATTTCAATTCCTTCTCATAATCTTAAAAAAGATTGAACAAGAACAATTCTTGTTCATTATAGTACAGAAAGTTACTGGTAATGTAAGTACAATATATACACACTGATAATAATATACTGGTACATGTATGACAGTAAAATAGAATATAATTTTTTTCTAACTATAAAAATATGTGCATGTTGTTGCATTGCAATTTGTCATAAAAGGATAATCATCATCCTGTATTGGAAGAAGTTGTATGCACACACAAAATAGGGAACAGCTAGTGCTATCCATATTAAAACTTCTGTTCCCACACTCTGACAGTCACAGATCATCCAATATGATTGGTATACCAATTCAGCTCCACTTTAAAAAAATGTGGTGACCATTAATTAATTATTTAATTAATAATAACAATAATAACAATACATTTGCCGCAGGTTGTGCATATTATTACCAACACGAAAAAGCAAACAAAAAACCAACATCGGCAGTGGCTAGAAGAAAAACGTATAAGGGGTTACTTTGTTTTTTCAACAGCTGGTTCTAATTATCTAATATTTGTGGTGGTACACAAATATTAGAAATGGTTATATTTATGGATATTTTAGCCGTCTCTGAACTGATTTTGATCAAACAAAGAAGATTTGTCATTTAAATTGTATGTTCTTTCTAATCTCACAAAGAAATTATTTTGTGTAGCACCCTCTGCAACAAACTCAACAACTATCCCTTTAAGTCAATTTGTCATTTAAATTGTATGTTCTTTCTAATCTCACAAAGAAATTATTTTGTGTAGCACCCTCTGCAACAAACTCAACAACTATCCCTTTAAGTCAATGGGCAACAGCTTGTCAAGTTTAGAATTCCAGCGACAGGATTTCCTTTCACATGACCGACTGAATTAGAAATTGCACGATATGTACATTCTCATTACCATTGATGTATACAGTTAGCAACTAAATTATTAATGCCCTTACCAAATAATGTAGTTTTTGAAGTATGTTAAAGATTGGTTTGTCCTGATATACATTTCTTAATAATGTGACATATAAAAGTCTAAAAGTATTCAATAAAGGCCCTATAAAGCCAGTCCAACTTTCATTCTTGAGTTATGAAGAAAAAAAACACACATTTACAAGTTGTATGAAAAGTTAACGTGTTAAAAAAGGTGTTAGCTGTATCATGATCATTGCTGTTTTTATAATTTTCATAAACATTCTACACATACCGGTAGATATAAATGTAAGTCACAAAGGAGGGGGACAAGTGAGGGCCAGGGGGTGGTGGGGACGTAGGAGAGTAAAATATAAAGGAAATAAGAAAACAAATCAATAAGGGAGACAACATACAGGTACATATATGGGTACTTTATCAAAGAAGTACCAATAAAATATGAAAGTACACTGTAGATACATAATATAGCTAACAATGATTTAGAACCATGCTATTAAACACATCATGAAGATAATGATAGAAGGAGAGATAAAGAGGGGAGAGATAAAGAGGGGAGAGAGTGAGATAGGGACACAACAAGAGAGAGACAAAGATAAATAGAGAGAAGAGGGAGGGGGGTGGCAACAGAAGCTGCGAATCTGATTCCCTTGGAATGTAGAAGGAAATAAACAAAGAGTATTAATGTGACACATTCCCTATGATGACTGCTTCTGTTTCAGGTTGAAGGAGAGGTTTACATGGAAATCACATGACAGAGAGAAAGAGAGAAAGAGAGGGGGACAGCAGAAAATCAAAACACACTTTTGTCAGAAAGTCAAACTTGAAGTGTTGACCACAATAAACTCCACAAATCGATGATAGATTCTACCACTTCAACTGTTATGGTGGGCACCTGAGATTTTATATATGTATCCAGTATTGAATATTCAATATCAAGAAGGACAAAAAAGGTGAAATAAGAGAGACAACTTAAGCCTTGTCACATGCCATGGTAAACCGCTTTTTAAAAACCCGTTGCGGCAAAACTAAACATGAAAGGCAAGTCAGAGTGTAAAAAAAGAAGCAATCAAAGAGTTGAAGTCTACTCATTGATATGTTGATTATCACGACTGTCGACATTCCGTTTTTATTTTGAACAGTATTTTTAGGCAGCCAACCATGTCAAATGAGGATGAGCCTTTATTTTTTATAATGGTATTAGATTACAAAGGAATTTGTGCTAAAATCTACCACTTAAGCTTTCCAGGTAGGTACTTGTCGATGAGGGACTGGTAGTACGGTCGTAAGGCATCAATGTTGGGCACGCTATCTGACTTGGAGTAGAGGTCAAATTGGCTGTAAGAAAAGAGAGGGAGGACAAACAAAATACAGTTTGATATAATGAATGAACCTGTATTTAAGCATGGTAGCTCGCATGTTTTTAATGATAGCTGTTAGAAGACTTCAAAGCATGAGAAATAGAAGGATAAAGTACTTTAAAGAGTGTTTATTACCGACAAAATACATATGGAACAGCAGACTAAAAAGTTATTTCTGATGGGTAGTACAAGAGTCATTTGGCAAGACATCAATCTACATTTACCATTATCCAACCGGGTGTTTCAATATAGTGTTCCGCTAGAAATATGAAGTCCTTGAATGCTGTGAGCATTGAAATTGGTAGCCTAGCTAGAGCCAGGGTAATTTTGGAGCGCCTTGAGCACCTTGTGTGTTAGGTACGAGTGTAACAAAATATCAAAAATTATCATTATTATCATCATCATCATCATTGTCATCATTATTATCATTATTATTATCAATATTATGATTATTTCTTTATAATGCCTTAAGAATTCTAGGCGATTTCCAAAACACAAAGTACATATTTGGAGAATAGCAACGAGACTCGGAGAGATAGGGACAAAAAGATGTAGACTGAGACCCCCCCCCCCCAAAAAAAAAGAAGAAGAAGAAAGAAAAGATAATAAGCGTACGAAAGATGTAGAACTCAATGACTCACTTGAATTCATGGATCCATTTCATCATCTCTTTATCCTTATTGTCCATCAGGAAGGTGTACTCATTACCCCTATGCCACGGGTAGAAAGAGTGAAAGCGCACCATGTAAAGACCCTCCTCAGGCAATGTGGTCTTATTCTTCACCAGGACATGATAGAGATACTCATCGTGACCCCATGACATGGTCACTTTGCTAAGGCCACAGTTCTCCTTGTAGATGCCAAGGCGAGTGTTGTAACGGGGGTCATTGAGGTCAGGATTATCTGTGAAGCTCTTGAGACCGTAGGGAAGACTTGGGGGAGGGTGACATCCGACCACAAATGTGTCACCAACAGTTGAAAACTGGCAAAAGAATTATTAGCTGGATTAGATTTTTATGAATAGTTTCTTTTTCAATGTACAATAAAGAGTTTTAACAGGTATTTCCCCCTCCCCCTCCCCCCCCCCCAAAAAAAACAATAACAACAACAAACAAAATAATTGCTCAGTCTCTTAATTTAATTTTAAGCATTTTCAATCCATATTTTAATTTTTTTCTTTTTTGGAGACAAGATGACACAAAATGAAATGTCCTATTGCATCTCAAATAAATTTTTGCATTACAAGCTGCAAGATACACTTACATGTACAGTGTACAGTAAGTCACATTGCCCACACAGAGTGAGAGCTTTTCAGCAGTATTCGCACTTAACACTACCAATTGCACTAATTTTGGAGTACAAAGTATATGTATACAGGTGTAAAAGCAAATATTTTGTGGCAGCTCCTTTCATACAACAAGTCATAGCAAAAAAAGTCCCTAAGAGGGAGTTTCAAGATGAAATGTTCCGCAATATAACTGAACAATGTTAGACTTAGACATGACACTATATTTGTGAAATTTGCAAAAGTTTCTAATACTGTGAAAGTGGACATCCTTTGGAACTCATGAAAGTTTCTGTTTCTACAGTTAAAACAACATAGTAGTTTAAGTGTCTATGTGTATCTCATCATAATTCGTTGACACCAAATTTTGTTGTGTGCACAGGTCTCTCAGGCAGCTAACCTCACTGTCTCACCTGAAAATACCCCAGCTTACCTCCATATTTCAAGGGTGATGGAAATATTATTATGGTGAGCAGTCCTTTAATGGCAGTAGGTTCAAAGTTCACTACCGGTATATAATAACTGTTGGTCATAAAAGTGAAGTCCAATATTGCTGATTGACAACACCTTTTATTGGGTAATTAACACCCAAATGGTGTCAAATTCTTGTTCCCATCTTGCATGTACCTGTGGTTGTCCATGCATGGCCATAATTTTACCCATGTCGTGAATAAGACCAATGAGGTGAAACCAGTCTTCATCAGGATGCTTTTCTCGGATCCTTTCAGCAGTCTGGAAAGCATGGTAGATGTTAGGCAAGTCAGTCTGTAAAAAGGCAAGTGGGAGAAACATTAAAACCAAAGAACTTATTAACTACACATGTATGTGTATTCAATTACAATAAGCCAATTCGTTCAATCTGCCCATAGGCAGATCAAAAAGGTAATGTGCACCAAACTTGTAAACCCATCAAGATTAATACTGGATTTAAGCTCATGGCAGTTATGTAATCATAATTCATATATTCACCGGTGGGACATGAAGTTCTCTGATACACAGGAGAAAGCATATTTCTCAGGAGGGCAAACAAAAGGTATTCATGTACATGTAGCACCTCCATCACTTTGGCAGTGATTATTCTAAAATGCACAAAGTGAGACATCTCTATGTGTAAAAGATCTGTGAATATTAGGGGGTCATTTGTACCAAATCTAACTACGAACTGGTCTATTAAACATATGTGGCAAAATATATGTATTGTCTGTTTGAAGGGTTAATTCATATGCTCTAATATTCTGGCTCCAAACAGACGATATTTCTTCACAGATGTCCAGCCAAACCTGCCTTAGTGGCCACCTGTTTATAAAGGCCACCTGTCTGTAGTGGTAACCCACATTGCCTCCCTCTTCAAGGAAATGTGTGTTGAAGAACCTGTCTCAAAAGGCCACCTGTTTATAGCGGCCACTTTTTCTGTTTCCCTTACATCGCCTTAATAGACAGGTTTGACTGCATTTTTTTAGCGAACCAGTGTGTTGATTTTGTATGCTTACATCAGGATCTGATTCATCGATGAGATTGTTAAGAAGATCAAGAGCCTCCATGACAGTCATCTCACCCAAGGTGAAGCTTAGCCATTTCTCACGCTGTAATAAAAAATAAAGATATCTAGAAATCATATCATACCATATCATACCACTCTTCTTCCAAGCTTCTTGTGAGATTCTATGGAAAGAATCTTGATGTAAGTTGAAGTATTCAAAGATATATGCTGTACAAATAAAATATAATAATAAATAATAATATTTATAATGCGCACATATCCACCCCAAGAGAGGATTTCAATAACCGAGTTTATAAGAAAAATTATTTCTTATTACCTGGAATTGGTTGGTAAGAGTGGATAAGTATTAAAGAAAAACAAAGTCCCTTCAAATTTCCTTTACATTACATGTAGGTCTACAAGTTTATTACTCATGAATTTGGAGTTGTGATCATTTGCCTCATAACAAAATAATCAATCTGAACTACATTTTCACAATGAAGCTTGTTTTAATCAAGTAAACCAGATTCTACCCTCTTCATGTACCCCGTGTACCTTACACTACTACTACTACTATGTTGACAGGACATGTGTCACAATTTCCAACCCTACATGTACCCTATAATGCCAACATCAACCATGCATGGTAACGCAGCTGAATCAATGCGAGTAAGGACAAACATAATAGAAATGTTAATAATCAATAATGGCATTGACACTAGCCTCCAAAACTACAAATTGGAATTGGAATTATGGAAGGTGTTGTAGATTTCAAGTAGATTTGAAATCAATATACATGGAGGCCTCTAACATTGGAGTGCCTGTACAATGCCCGAAACTGTGTTACTGAGCTGCATGAGTACCATACATGTAAGTATCATGAGTAGCAACTTCACCGTAATCATCAAAAGGTCAATTTATTTATTTGTTTGTATGTTTGTTCGCTCGCTCGCTCACACACTCACTCACCCACTCACTAGTGCTGTAGCTCTGAACCCAAAACCCGGACCCAGCCCGACCCGGCAATTTTCCAGATTTCTTAGCGGGACCCGGAAAGGTCCGGTAACCTGAACAGAGTTGGACTGTGATAATATTGACTAGATTCTATTTGAAAGCTACAAACACATCTTGTGTGACCTTCTTCTTCTTCTTTGGGTTAAGTCTACCTCCTTCACAGTTGAAGATTCTTGCAGACTGACGAGTGTGTGTGTGCTTACGAGAGCAAGGTGCATGGTGCAATGCTATTTACATGGTGCAAGTAAAAAGTTCCCGGACTTAGTTGCTGCCTCCCGTCAGGCATTGACGGAAGGCATTGACGGATGAGGCACATACTGTTTCTGATGGCAGGTTGTTCCAACTCCTCACAGTCCTGGGAAAGAAGGACTGCTTATGTTGCTCAGTTCTTGAACGGAGGACTTGGTAGCTATGTGCATGGGCAGTCCTGGAGGGTCTTGTGACAGGGTTGATGTAGGATGCTGTGTCGAGTGCTACCAGGTTGTTGTGGAGCTTGTACATCATCACCAGTCTGTAATTTTCTCTGCGTTGCTCAAGTGTGGTCCAGTCAAGTTGTTGGAGCATGGAGGTCACGCTAGAGGTGTTGTGGTACCGATTGAGGGTGAATCTAGCGGCCCGTCTTTGTACCATTTCTATTTGATGGATGTGGTTTGCAGAGGAGGGATCCCAAACTGTAGAACTGTACTCAATGAGTGGTCTTACTAGAGCTTTGTAGGCAGTACTCTTCAGTTTTGGTGAGTTGATCCGGAGATTTCGTCTGAGGAAGGCAAGGGTGTTGTTTGCTTTCTGGCATATGCTTTTGATGTGTTTGTCCCATTTCAGGTCTGATGTGATTGTGATGCCAAGGTACTTGGTTGATGAGACTGCTTCCAGTGGTGTGTTGTTCAGGATGTACTGGTGTCGTATCTGGCTCTTCTTCCTGGACACTGTGATGGTCTTGCACTTGTCCGTGTTGAGCTCCATCATCCATTCAGAGGACCATTCAGCAAGCCTATTAAGGTCCTCCTGTAGTTCAAGAGGGTCTTGTCTGCCCTTAATCGCTAGGTAAATGATGGCGTCATCTGCAAAGAGACGTACTGGAGAGGTGAGCTTGTCTGGCAGGTCGTTGATGTAGTACAGGAATAGAGAGGGTCCGAGGACAGAGCCTTGAGGTACTCCTGAGTCGACGTCGACCTCAGGTGATGCATGGCCTTCTAGAACAACTTGCTGGGTTCGATGGTGAAGAAAGTTGGTGATCCACCTGTTGCTTTTGCCTCTCACTCCATAGTGGTCCATCTTGTGCATTAGTCTTTGGTGACCGACCTTGTCAAAGGCTTTGCTGAAGTCCATGACAAGGACATCAGTTTGTAGACCTAGCTCCATGTTCTTGTGGAGGTCACTAACGAATCCCAGTAGTTGTTGCTCGCAGGATCTCTTTGGTCGGAACCCATGTTGGAGGGGGTGGAGGATGTCCTTTTCATCGCCATGCCTCATAATGCTACTTGCAAGGATGTGCTCCATCATCTTGCAGCAGATACATGTGAGGGAGATTGGGCGATAGTTGCTAGGATCGGTTCTGTCGCCTTTCTTGTAGACAGGCACCACGTTTGCTTTGTGCCAGTCATCTGGTATCTCGCCGGTGTCATACGAGAGTCTGTAGATGATGCGTAAGATGGGAGCGATGACTCTGGATAGCTGCTTCAGGATGCGTGGGGTGATCCCATCGGGCCCTGGCGCTTTATGTGGTTTGAGTTTCTTAAGCAACATCTCGATACCCTTCAGGGTTATCACTATGTCAGGCATCGATTCGTGTTCAGAAGTATCTGGCAACAGATGAGGAGGGATTGGAATTTCCTGGGTAAAAACCTTCTTGAACTGTCTATTCAGGGCATCAGCTTTCTCAGCAGGTTCACTGAATAGCACGCCGTCAGATTTGAGTTCCGCAATTCCAGCACTGTCAGTTCTGTTATTTTTGATGAATTGCCAGAATCTCTTCATGCAGTTGTACTTCCCTGGTCCTTCGTCATCATCTTCATCAGTAAAGATGGACTCGACATAGTTCCAGTAAGCTTTCCTGAGTGCGGATTGGAGTGTTCTTTTGAGATCACGGAGCTGCTCTTCCAGAGCATATGGAACGAGGCCCTCTCTCTTCCGGAGGTGTCTGCACTCGTTGCTCAGTCTGTCACGTTTCTTGATGAGTCGTCTGATCCTATTTGTCACCCATGGTAAGTTGGCTTTGTGTGGAGTCAGCTTTTGAGGAATGAAGTCATTGATGCCCTTCTCGATGCCAGTCTTGAAGATGAGCCATAGTTCATTCACAGAGGCATATGGTACTTTAGCTTCTATCTCATCTCTGACTGATTCCATGCTCTCACCAAACTTCTCCCACTGAGCTTTGCTGTAGAGTAAAACTTTCCTCCGCATCTGGTGCCGCCTGGTTGGTCTCACATCTAGCTTGACGAGAGGGCAATCATGGTCAGACACTCCTGGGACAACGGTAACCTCATTGACTACAGTTGGATTACTGACAAGGAGTAAGTCAAGTGTGTTCTGGTATCTGGTTGGTTCAGTAACTACTTGGGTGAGACCGTGGTCATCAAGGAGAGATCCCAGTCTGCGATGGAGATTGGGATATCTGCAATTGCCGACTTGTTGGTTTCTCCAATCCCATCCCGGTAAGTTGAAATCACCGCCTATTACAACACAGTGGGTGGGGCTCAGTCTTGACAAGGACCTTTCGAGCTCTGTGAGGCTCTTTTCATCTCCCTCGTGGGGCCTGTAGAAGGCAGCAACATGGAGAGTCTTGGCTCCTGGCATGCTGATCTTGCACCAAATGAGCTCGCAGTCAGTTTCTAGTTCAATTTCTCTGGATGCCAAAAGATCCTTCCTGATCGCAAGAAAAACACCGCCATGGGGATCGTTGGGTCTATCCCTTCTTTCAATGTTGTAGTGGTCAGTGGGGAACACTTCACTACTGCGTATGTCTTCCGTCAGCCCGGATTCAGTCCCTATTACTACATCTGGATTGTGTTGATGTATAAGAATTGCGAATGACTGCTTCTTAGCGCGAATACTCTGGCAGTTTACGTTGAGTATTGTTAAGACTTTTGCCTTTGGCTTTGTTGGGTTGTTGGGTTTCTTTTTCGATGTTCTGGGTGAGGAGGAGAACTTTGGTGATCCAAGGCATAGTGAGTCATCACTTTCACCTTCATCCTTGCTGTCAGGATTTGTAGCTGTTTCAATGTCAGTGTGGTTCAAATGGCTGAACAGATTTTGGCTGCTGAGGTTGCTACTGAAGGCACTGGGAAGGAGTAGATCTGACCTGCTGATATTGTGTACTCCACAGATGTTGCAGATCCACACAATTGAGCTGGTGCCTAGGGCACTGTAGTCTGTAGAGTTAAAGTTAATACACTCTGCATGGAACCACTGTTCACATTCACCTTCACACTGAATGCCCTTTGACTTCCAAGACACATTTTTCCCACATGAACCACATGGAAATTTAGGTTTCTTGGGCATGTTAATTCAATCAACTCATAGTGGAGAAAGGAATGTAATAATAATAATAATACATTACAGTATTGACCATGGTTGCCAGTTGTACAATGTAGAACTAGAAGCTAGGTGGTTCCCTGTACATGTCTGTACATGTATGACTGTAGCCCATGTGAAAGCTGTAGACATCAGAGTCTTGCTGTGGGACTACAGATTTTGATGGCACTCTTAATGAAATGAGTGGCAAAATCTAGCTTAGATTTCGGTTGACAGAATTGGTCCAAAAGAACACAAAATTCAATCTGCCATGAGAAGGAAGGGTGAAATTCCTAAATTCATGAAGAAATTCCAGATAAAGACATCCCAGGGTGTCGATGTAGGCAGTTTCCAGGAAGCATTTGCAGTGTACATCCGACTCCCGCGACACACACACACCTTGTCCTGAATAGAGGGCACATCGCTACATCGCTACATTTTGTTTATCATGCTGTCTGTGGTCCAGACATAAGTCCCGGGTCAGCATAAATTATCACCCTTAATCCATTCGGGAATCCACTCCCTAAAAAGATGAAGCATAAGGCTAGCTACATGTACTATGTAGGCATCCTAAAAATAGCTCATGTCCCTGTCAGAGTGCCCATCCAGCATTCTATGATTGGTCTGTTTATCTGTCAATTAAAAACAATGATCACATGTAACACTCACCCACCGACCTACCTACTCACTCACTCACTCACCCATCCACTCACTCACTCAACCAGCCAGCCACCCACCCATCTACTCACTCACTCACCCACCCACCCACTCACTCACTCACTCATCCACACACACACTCACTCACTCACCCACCCAGCCAGCCAACCATCTACACATTCACTCACCAACCCACTCACTCATCCACCCACCCACCCACCCACTCACTCACTCACCCAGCCAACCATCTACTCATTCACTCACCCACCCACCCACTCACTCATCCACCCACCCACCCACCCACCCACTCACTCACTCACCCAGTCACTCACTCATCCACACACCCACTCACTCACTCACCCACCCAGCCAGCCAACCATCTACTCATTCACTCAGCATAAATTATCACCCTTAATCCATTCGGGAATCCACTCCCAAAAAAGATGAAGCATAAGGCTAGCTACATGTACTATGTAGGCATCCTAAAATTAGCTCATGTCCCTGTCAGAGTGCCCATCCAGCATGCTATGATTGGTCTGTTTATCTGTCAATTAAAAACAATGATCACATGTAACACTCACCCACCGACCTACCTACTCACTCACTCACTCACTCACCCACTCACTCACTCACTCAACCAGCCAGCCACCCACCCATCTACTCACTCACTCACCCACCCACCCACTCACTCACTCACTCATCCACACACCCACTCACTCACTCACCCACCCAGCCAGCCAACCATCTACACATTCACTCACCAACCCACTCACTCATTCACTCACCCACCAACCCACTCACTCACTCACCCACCCACCCAGCCACCCATCTACTCACTCACTCACCTAACCACTCAATCACTCACTCATCCACCCACTCACTCACTCACCCACCCACCCAGCCACCCATCTACTCACTCACTCACCCAACCACTTACTCACTCACTCACCCACCCACTCACTCACTCAACCAGCCAGCCACCCACCCATCTACTCACTCACTCACCCACCCACCCACTCACTCACTCACTCATCCACACACCCACTCACTCACTCACCCACCACCTAGCCAGCCAACCAATTGCATGTATAACAATCATGTTTTTGTTGACCTTAAGTCCCCATTCAAATTCTTCTTTATTCCCTTTCAACAACAAAAATCAAATACCAAATAACTAAGTAGAGGTGGGCTGAAAAGGGGAAGGGGGTGGGACGAGATCCTAGAAATTAATTCCTTTACATTTAACACTCAATAGTGAACAAAAAAAAACATTGTTTTACTCAATGTGTACCTCAAATGGGCACTTATACTTTGTATACTTTGTGAGCTAGCTGAAGATATTTCATAATTTAATCGAACTTTAGCCTTTCCCTATTATAGTTCCCTCTGATTCTGCAGTAAGTGTAGCTTCCTATAAATATTTTAGAAAAATAATTTGCTTGCAACAGGGCAAGTCAAACTCAAAGGGATTTGGTCATTTTATATCACATATACTGTACATGTTACAGACTATTGTGTAGTTCTGCATACATGTACATACTATTTTACTTCATATTTGGTCTCATATATATCTAAGCTCTCTGTAGTGCTATTAACTTCAGATATAAACTAAATTCTAAGAGGTGTTTGTTGTTCAGTAACACAGTGGAAGAATTAGCTTAGAATTGCCTATTATGGGACTCACTGCCCTTTTAAAACACTGATGGCCTTGACCTAAACTAAACGTATTCTGCTAAAGATAACAATTGAGTTCTGGTCATGTGATTTCATTGTGAACAAAAAAAAACTGTCTGGAACTTGAAGCGATAGAATAAGGCTAATCACGTAGCACATAAAGTAATGGTGTATATACATGTGTACAGTTGTACATGTACCGTGATATATAAACTGTGAGGTTTGGAGTCATCAAAATGATAAGAAATTGGCCCAGTCTTGCAAAATGTCACATGCACTGTGCACAAACATGTTGCAGAAAGTGTGGTCCACAAACCATTAGCTGTTACTTATCACACTTTGAATATGAGAGCATTTGGAAGTTAGCCTTCCTTTTCAGAGAACACCGTCATCCACGGTATAAAGAATAATAAAGCTCACAAATTCCCAGAACTTGATCAACCTTCTTTTTTAATAAAAACTGCCTATAGAGGTAGTATCTCTGCATACTGGCGTGTATATTATAGAGATATCGACTGCTACGAGAGGACTAGCTGTTTTTACACGCTCAAGGGGAAATTAGCATCCGCTGCTATATCAACCGGAAGTGTGGCTGGGTGGGCGGCGCGCCGAGGGTGATATATAGCAGCGGATGCAAATTTCCCCAAGAGCCAGTATAGAAACAGCCAGTCCTTGATTATTATCTTATATGCTGAATTCAAACAAAAATCTACCAAGTATTCTTACCTTATCCTTTTATCGAGTAAAGATTGGTTAAAACATCACCGAAAATTTGAGAAACTGTCTGTTTATCACTGCCAGAAAAATGACTGTTGGGAATCGCAGACAAAAAGCACTGTATGGTGTCCGCTCAAAGAACATTTTAATAGGTAAACCAATGGGTATCGCAGCAAAATGTTATTATTTTCCCGGTAACCAGAATTTTGAGGGATCTCACTCTTGGAGTATTAATTGGTTTTGGTATTTTTTGTTCCTTTACAGGAATGGCTAAAATCACGATTCCAATTTTGACCAATGAGATGGCTGGATTTCTTAAGTGAAGTATATAAATAGATATAAACTCCAGTAAGCAGAGACCATTCTTTTATTCTGATCAACAATACCAGCTAGTGTTAATTAACTCACTGAATGGATAATAGTATTAAGTAAATCAAACTCATTGGGAATGAATGCACCAAGAGGAAAATCTCATCGTTCCCAACTGATGGGTTAAACTGACCTTATGTTCAGACCATAGATGACAAAATAAAGGTTGGAAGTGCAGATTGCCTCATTTGAATATAAGCTGCAGTGTCACCATTCAGTCTGAGCGTATTTGGCACCGCCCATTTTGTGACATTTTAACGCTCCCGAACACAGAGCTAAGTGAATACATGCAAGTCCTATATTTGTATATTCCGGCAGTTGCCATTCATTTAAACACAACAACAACAAAACATGGCAGGTTTTTTTTTGCAGCCCTTTACCCCACCATACCTAAACAAACCTTTAAAGAGACTACTCAAAGTTTTGGAAATTTTTGAAAATTGGATGGTGGTGATTCTTTTCAATTTTGATATATTTGGATGCCCCTGTGGATGTAATATAAGCACTAGAAATTTTAGCCCCTAAAACACTTCTGCTTTCGAGAAAAATTGAATATAAAAATTTACCGATGCTCCTGGTAAATTCTGATAAATTTCAAATAGCGCCGTACGTCCGTACAATGGTAGCTGCGACCATGAAAATTTCAGAATATGTAGTTGTGATATATAATTTCCAAACGGGAATAGCTAATTGGTCGATTTTAGTCAAGAAACATAGTTTTATAGCTTATTTAATATCTTGACCTTGACAGGGAGCTATACAACATAAAGAGTTTATTATTTATAATTTCATAACTTTAGAATCGATTTCAACCGCGACAACCATCACTGAATATCGTAGGGTCGCATATGCTTCCAATATGTTCATTTTAACCAATTTCATGACCCCATACCAAAACTTTGTATTACCTTTAATCATCAGTATACATGTCAAGCAGATTCCATCTTGAATTGTGAAACATTCGATGTGCTGCCCAATAATCAAGTTGGTGAATTAAAAAAGTTGTGTGTGACCAATATTCTTTTATTATAGAAAAACTTAAAAGATACCCACCTGTTTCATCACGTAGTCGTATGTTTGGTTGGTATGCATGAGATAGTATGTCTTCTTAACTTGAGCCATAGTTGCATGAGTGTCATCGTCCTGTCAATGTAAAAATCACACAAATCAAGTATTAAATTCATGTTGCCTACGATGCCTAAGTAAGATTACTTGCGCTGGAGTATATAGAAGGTTCCATGTCAGGTCTCCCAATGTCAGCCCGCCCTCTTACAAAGTCGCCCTCAATTGGTCATGTCGCCCCCCCAATTTTTTTTTTGTGGCGATTTTGGGATTCTTGGTCAGCTCGTCCCAACTTTTGGGGTCATTTCGCCCTCTAATTTGTTGTTTTAATTTTATGTCTTTTACAAGTTCAAAGTCTTTTTAGTTCCTAGCACTATAGGGTCCATGTTACGAACTCTAACCCTAACCCTAGGACACCAGGCCCCGAGTACGTTACCCTAAAGGACACCGGGCCCGCGCTACCCTAGGACACCGGGCCCCGCGTATACCCTAGGACATCAGGTCCTGCCTACCCTAGGACACCAAGGTCTGTGTTACCCTAACTCTAAACCTAACCCTAACCCTAAATTTAGTTCTTTTCCCATGTTTTATATATTATTAGGTAGTCTATATCGGTAAAACTCGTATATCACTCTGAGTCATATCTATATTATTTTCAAATTGGTTGGGGGGTATATACGGATTATTACGGAACTCTTAAATTCAATTCAATTTTATTCGTCCAGAAGGAAATTTGTTGTGTTTTAATGCATTACATTCACGGAGAGGGGCAACTGTGTGTAGGAGGCGACCCGACCACACAATTTGGGGATGACGATACGTAAGGAGGCGACTGCGTACAGGAGGCGACCTGCTTGGGGGCGACCTGACCAGACATATAGAAAAAAGGCTTCAAAGGGTTAAGCAGAGCTGCCAACCTCCAGAACAGAAATTCAGTAATCATAAGGCTCAAAATCAGTAATTTGGGGAATAAATCAGTAATTTCCTATGTGTCGTCATGAATCTAAAAAGAATGGCAAGCAGACGCATGCACGCATGATTATCTGAATTTTTTTGTGATTTTACTCCCACCAAGTTGCTAAATATAAATTTACAGTTCATCACAACACATAAGTTTTCAATGAAAAATTGGCTTCTATTAAGAGAATACATGATACTTTTCCATCTTCTCATGCAGCGAGTGCTACGATAGATCCCTATGCGTAAAAAAAAAAAAAAAAAAAAAAAAAAACAACATTCCGTACTGCCGTAATGGTCGCTAATTTCCGTACCAATTACGGGAAATCCGTACTAGTTGGCAGCTCTGGTTAAGGCACGTTTAACATGTACTTGCACAGTTGTGAACTATAATGAATAGAAATTCATGTAAATTATACCATTTCTCTCACATTGCAGAGACTTTAAAATCTTAAAATTCACAGCTGATTTAGATAAAGAGGTTAAACAATACTTGTCTATATCACAACTGGTCCTCATATGGTATTATGGAGCAAAAAGCCTTGTTATCCCTCTTGATTGAAATAAAGGTAATATAATTTAATAAAATAACAAATGGTCTCCAATTCAAGCATTTTATCTCATCTTTTAAGTGCTTTGAAAGGAATTCCTAGTTACACTTTCAACTGAAAATTATATGCCTAATTTTATTTTTATTGACTTGTATGACAATTTTAAGCTTAAATTTCATGTACTGTATATAAGTCTGATTGTTTTCTCTCTTTTAATAAGTATGTAGCAAAGTTATAAAACAGCATTCAGATTTCTTAAAACTGGTACAGAAAGGTATAAATTACTTGAAAGTTGAAAGTAACATTTCAAGGCTCTATAACAAACATATATGTACAGTGTAGTAGATGGTTATAACTTCACTGGAATGCAAAGAAAATGGGTCCTTGAGTAAGATATTTTATATTTCTCTTCATCTTATCCACCCAGGAGTTCAATGGGTAACTTGGAGGTTAACCTTGGAGGATACAATGCCTCCATCTTAACAGCTAGGCCATTGAACAGTTCATACATGCATGCTCCTCAGTCAGAGGAGTGATGGTGCACCGTAATGTGCAGAATTGTAATAGACCAGTTCGGAGATAACTCATATGTAGAAAATGACCCCCAATAAACCAAAAACTTTCAAACATGGAGACGTCCCATTTTATGCATCTTACATTACTGCCAAGTGATGGAGGTGCTTCATGAAAGCACTTCCTCTGTGTACCATAGAAATGACCATCATCTGCCCATGCCCTTCTTCTTCTTCTTCTTCTTCTGTTTTGGCTTATTAATGGCGATTAACCCAGATGGTATCTCTGAAATGGCTAGTTTAATCCAGTGACCGAATAATACCTGAAGCACTTTTATGATCTATCAGTATCAGTTTCTTAACTAGTAGAAAGGTGCTATGTAATAAAAGAGCTATTGTTAATAATAATAATAATGAATAATTTGCGGCCGTACATTTCTATGAAAAGTATGATGTACACTACACCATAAATTTGGTTGAAAAACGAGTGAATGAGTAAATTACACAAGTATCGCCAGCCAGAAGTGCAGGATGAAATTGAATATTTTTGTGTGTGTATAATATTAAAATAAAAATGATATAAATGAATTACAGCATCTAATGTAGATACCGGTCTTCTATTGGCAATTCATAATAAACCAACATTTATGAAAACCTACACTTTAGATCATATTTTTTTAATTGCTGAGAAGCGAAGGGTGTCTACACAGCATCATACACTATGAGACTAAAATACTAGACGTACATTATGCTCCAGTGCTCATGGCTTTATTTCATCAAAAATACATGTAGCTATTAAGTTACAACTAATACAAGATTTAAAGGTTTAACTCGATCCTTCAAGGAAAGGATAAGTATTTTGTCCAGAGTTGATCTCAGGACTTTGGTTTGTTTTCAAAATAGTACATCTAGCAATTGTTGCAGGAGCAAGTGTTATAGGTCTACAGGTACATATATTTTTCTTTTTTTACATGCAGGATTGCTGGCTGGGATTCGTACATACAAACTCACTTGCCTCCATGGCATGGCATGGCAATGTATGAAGGGGTGACCAAAGTTCGCGGACATTTTAGAACATATTTCAAAATGTGACATTTGATCTATGATTTCTCATAATCTACACAAATTTCTTTATTTCAATTTTTACCAAATGGACGGCAAAGTTTTTGACTACAGATTGGTTCAACTAGAAAATTTACCGTCGAAGTATTTCAGAGATATCGCGATCTAAAAATTCGATGTTCGATCGTGCGTGCATCTAAAAAAGTCATAAAAACAACTTGACCTAACTTCACGCACGGTGGTTTACAGTTGATTTATCAGAAAATGTGATCCATCAAAAATAAGGTAATATCATAATTTGCAATGCAAGATATTGTAGCATAACTAGCCCAGTAATTTAATAAGACATAGAGGGCGTTAGAGATAATTGTGAAATATATATGTGTACATCGAGAGATGTCAGTCAGATGGTGTTGACCTGTCGTTGCGACAGGTCCGTTACCAGGAACGAGTAAAGTTACTTGAACTGCAGATACTGTGCAAGTGTTGTTTCTTTAGTCCTGTCAGACATTCAGTGATTGCGGGAGTGAGTAAAATGAGAGCTATAGTCCACGTTATTCTTACACGATATGATTTTGTGAGAGCCCACTGAGAGATATAGTTGATGAATGATTGTCGAGAGCGTGGACCGGGTTTTGACAGACTGCAAGGCAGAACGCTACCCCGGCAGAGCCCGGTTACGCCACAATATCATACAATCAGTTGGTACCACTCTTTACTTACAATTTTGAGGATTTCTGCTCTCAAAACGATGATTTCCAGACCCTTATCGGTAAGTTGATAATTTTTTGGAACGGACGCAAATAACTGCAAAATTTGCTGATCTTTTGTCAATATTTTCACAATTTCGCACCCAATTCTACAGGAAATTTTGTTTCTGGGTAATTTTATGATCCTCTTTCCATTGGTGATAGATCTATCAGATTTTCAAAATCTTACAGATTTTTTGAGAAAGCGAACTTTGGTCACGCGCGAACTTTGGTCACACCAACATACATGTAGATGTAGATTTCTACAATAGTCAATGTGTCTGTTGCATGTTGTTCCCTGGACATGAGCTTATATTATGCCTTACAACTAACTTACATCAAATCTTCGGAATTCAGCCTCTTCTTTACCAGGCGTGAAGTCCATATCTGGTGATAGGTCAGTCAAGCCCAGGAATTTCTTCTCCTCATCTGAGATGTCAGGGCGATAGACCAGAGATGGGTCAATTATTAGGACCTGGTCCACCTTGTTATCCTTGTTTTCCTGTTTTATGAAAAGAAAGGGGGAAAAACAGGAACAACATTGAATTATAAGACAGTTCCAGAGCTGAGCCGAGTTTGATTCATCAATCCTACACATTCCAATTTTTGTTTTTACCCTTTATCATCACAAATAGAACAGTATCTTTGCAGTGGTGTATTAATGAACCATGGGAGGGCATTACAAGACATTGTCTTACTAAGGAGCTGAGAAAGGTGAATACAGCTATAGTATACAGTATACAGGTGAGTATACTTGTAACTGTTAGATCTTCTGATAGAATTTCCTGAGTGAAGCACCGTACCGGACAGCGGACAACAGGCCGACGACGCACAGTGGGCCAGAACCGCCTCAAAGTGTGCCAAAATTAATTTCTCATTGAAGAAGGTTAATGAAGTTCCTGGTTAAAGTATCTAAGGGGTTTTCAGACCCATAGAATTCGATGGGAGTATTTTCAAATCCGTGTGACGTCATCAAAATACTGTTTTCTGATTGGACAAGGCAAATATGCATTGTAACACATAGACAGATTCATATTACACTGATTAGCGGAACTTATAAGGGGTTTCTGGACCTAAGAAACACAATTGGAGCATTTTCAAATTTCTATGACGTCATTAAAATACTGTTTTCTGATTGGACAAGGCAAATATTCATTGTAACGCATAGACAGATTCATATTACACTGATTAGTGGAACTTATAAGGGGTTTCTGGACCTAAGAAACACAATTGGAGCATTTTCAAATTTCTCTGACGTCATTAAAATACTGTTTTCTGATTGGACAAGGCAAATATTCATTGTAACGCATAGACAGATTCATATCACACTGATTAGTGGAACTTATAAGGGGTTTCTGGACCTAAGAAACACTATTGGAGCATTTTCAAATTTCTCTCACGTCATTAAAATACAGTTTTCTGATTGGAAAAGGCCAACATGCATTGTAACACATAGACAGATTCATATGACACTGACTAGGGAAACTTTTCAGGGGTTTCTGGACCTAAGACGCACATATTGGAGCATTTTTAAATTTCTCTCTATAAAAGTGTCCGGCATCAACTATTTTTAGTCCACTATTTTCGTATTTACAAACTACTTGTTTTCTGTTTATTGTATCGGGTTTCCCTTTCCATATGAATTTAAAGAATGAGACATCGATTGATTTCAGAAGATGTTCAAAGGGATTTGGAATATAATCAAATAAATGATTATGATTTAAAATATGAAATACCCTTGAACGTTTTATAACGTTTTTGCCATATCTCTATGTATGGGTCCTTTTGCTTCTCATTACGAGTCACTATCTGGAGAATCATTGTCCTGAATGACCCGAAAGTCTTTCAGCATCTCTTGGACTTCACGTGGCAGGGTTCTTGGCTGTGGAGTTTTAAGTGATAAAAGACTGATGGCAACATCGCCTGTAACCATAAGACGGTGGAACACGTCACTCATATTGTCTACTCTTGATGTCTTTCTTGCAAATTTCCTTCTGTATACCTTGTTGTCCTTGTTTCTGGCTTCTTGAGCTTCTTCGCTCATCATCCCGATCGGTAGAACTGAACAAGCAAGAATGGTAGAGCCGTGAAGCAGCAGTACATGCACACTCACAGGCATTTTATACCATGGGTAGAGTTGTACATAGATTTCTGCTGTTCTGCGACAATAGTCTCCAAATCGTACTGGATTTAGAGAGGATTTGCAAGAAATTGCTACTAAGATCATGTGAATCCTATGTACTAAGTTCAAATCTAACCCGCAAATGTCAGCAAAGGTGTCCTCCTCTTGGAATGCTCTGCGTGCAGTGTTCCCATCGTTTGTATTTCCCGATCCTTGTTTCGGTTCATCTACTTTAAGACCCATTTCCTCTTTGAAGCGATCGTGTATTTTCTTCTTCTGAGCAGCGACGACAGCTTTGTCATTTTCAGTTGAAACACGCCACTTTTTAATCGTAATTCTGTAAGCAATGTGAATACACATCTCAAAACATCTGATCCATTTATGTAGAGGTGAGAGTCCATAGCTATAAGCTTTCTCATTTGACGCGGAGGGAAGTTTCTCTATGTCATTGAACTGTTTGGGAGTAGCCCCACAGACATAGCATCGCATAGATGACTTGGTTTCTGTCAGAGCATTCACGACTTTCTGATCTACCATGGTGAAGTGCAATTCATAGTTAATCTGTATGTTGTCGTTCCTATTTAGATCTGCTGCCAGCTCATAATCAATGTCCAAAGATACATTCATAGGTTGCAATTTCTTGATTTCATCTTGAACAGATCTATACTCTTCCTGAGAGAGTTCAGTTGTTTCTTTCTTGAATTGAAGATGAATGGGTCGGCAAAATCTTGACGAAGAAGGAACCGGATTTTGCCACAAAATACTGTCTTTTACCTTCAATTGCAGCGGAACTAGAGTAGTGCAGAATATGCTGCTGTCATCCAAAGTACCTGCAGTAGAAAAATAAAATTATTATGTCAGAAATGCATAATCGTGTACAGCAAACATGAATTCAAAATTACTTTAAAATTTCATCAGAATGAAACTTAAAATTTTATACTCATACATCATGTACGGCCAAATGTATCTATATTATCCCAACTATTTTGGAGGCTTTGATTATTTATTTTATCAAAACATAAAATATCATTGCTCATAAGAAATATATATAATTATCAGGAAATAAATATTAATGGAAACCTAAGCTTGTTTAATTGTTGGAGCATTAAAACCATGTGTTTTTATTTTACTTAAGATATGTCCTTTTTTTATTTGTTTCATGAATCAGCTTTAATGATGATGTTGGTCTCTCTGATAAAAAAGAATAAACGCATTTAGCTCTGTAGGGTGGAAAGGAGAAAACACGTACCTGCAGTAGACTTCTGTTTGTATTCACTGTGGCCTGATGAGCCGTCAAAGCCCCATTTGCACACCAATTCACAATTGAACTGTTCATCTTCTTCTAAATTTTCAATGACTTGCGTGATAGTGTCCTTCTGCTCCTGAATTATCCGAAGTGCAGTGTGGTCTAAGAGGCTTTGGAGGGGTACTTTCCCAGAGTCTTCCGTGACTGAGATGTCATTGGGATAACATTTTTCCTTAGCTTCCCTAATCTCGTTATACGGTGGATAAATATCAGCATTTTTACCTTTTGCAGCAAGTCTGGTTGTTTGGTATGCCTGTTTTGTCATTCCTGTTTCAACTAAAAGTGACAAAGCTTCTTCACTTGAGAATTTTAATGGTTCTTTCTTTTTTTCTGATATCAGTTTCCTTATTTTAGCTGGTCTTGATGGTGTTAGCATTGCGAATTTCAACACATATTTCAAACTTGAATTTTTCTTATACACGCCTTGAGATGCCGCATATAGAAGTTCCTCTGGTTCCCTGTCTTCTAGAAGGTGGTGTGCTTTTCTTTTTTTAGAACGATCTGAGAGAGTGTCCCAATTCTTAGCTGGACGTCCCACATTGGATGCGCCCTGTGACGTGCCTGGCAAGTCTGAAGTTGGCTTTGTTTCTGTCCCGGTATCTGTGCTGTTTTGCTGTGTAAGAAATGTTTCTACTTCAGTATTGAATGTCAATGTCTGATTAAGCCAGTCCTCGTTTCCTTTCATGAAATATTCCTGGCGACGACCACACTTGTTCCATTTCTCTCGCATACGATACAGAAAACGTCCAATAGTCTTTGACAAACTCTTGAGAAGTTTTTGTGGGATGTTTGACTTGTTACCCACATTATGATATGCACATAATGCATCAATGGATGTTTTGGATGCCAGTTTGATGTCTGAAATGAAGCCAGCTGAATGCACAGCATGAAAAAGCTGTCTTCTTAATACCGCCATCGTTTATTTCAATCCAAGTTCTCCTAGAATGATATCATATGATTGCGAATTGCATCAACGTGTGAAAGCAATATACACTACGCTACACGCTCTACACTCACGTAACCGTTGCCATTGTTACGCGGACGAGCGTTGAATCGGCTGTGCGTAAACAGTACAAAATTGTACCGTTTATGCCTAATAATAATCGATGGACGTGGGGAGGAAAAGCGCCTGCACATGCAGAGTCGCAAATTCTGGCAAAAAGAAATACCATACATGGAAAGCTTAGGTTTGGGCGGACATTTTGAGATTAACATCACTGCGGGAATCGGCCGGAATCCTAATTAATATGCTACTTTTATATAAAAATTGCATTTTTTCCCTTTTTTTGTGAAATTAAATGCTCATTTTTCCCAAAATGAAGCTTCCATAAATTTGGTCATTGTATTTTCTAATTGGGTTACCAATAGGCAAGAAGTGCACGCAGTTTCAAGTTGATTGCTTTTCCCTTCATACATTCTCAACACCTAGTGTAAAGTTACCCTTTTTTATCATTTTTGGAGCAACATATAGATTTTCCCATGTTCGCAGGGGTATATGACACTTTTAAAACTCGCTAAATATTAAAATATGGGTGGAAAAATATTCTTTAGAATGTTTTCTTCCCAAAGCGAATGAAAAAAATATAAAAATTCACATTCGCCAATTTTGAATTTTGGCACACTTTGAGGCGATTCTGGCCCACTGTGCGACGCTGCCCTGTTGGGCGGCGCACACAGCGCTGGGCCATTCGCATCGATTTCGTCATCATGACGTTCGCAACATTGCCATTGAAATTCACATCCTCCTTCGATTAGTTCTATTTTTGGAAAAGGAATCACGATTATTATACTCTGAAGTATGAAATTAATTCTTAACTCACCATCCTGACCGCGATAAAATAGCCTACAGTTACAAATTCCCCCGTCTCGCTGTTCGATCTGACGTAAGATTCCTGTTTGTCAACAGTACGGTAGCTAGCTGCGCGCTAGCGGATATACCGTACGGAGCTCATTACCATACAAAGAAAAGGAAAAGGTCTCTTAACTCCCACCCTTTTCACAAATATGTGTCTAATATATTATATTTTAATGTCCAATCTCGTATTAATAATACTCAAAAATACTACTTGATAAGAATGTTTATTTGAAAAAGACAGTTTGTCGATAAGAAAGTCCTTCAGATTTGTCAGTTATAAAACTTACCGAATACACAATAATAAAAAGGTCTTAAAGGTAGGCGTTACTACTGCAGCTAGAAGGGATTAGACCACACAGCGAGCCAACAAGGTCACTGTGACAGGTGGCTATCTCATTAACTCAGCTCCCATTTAACATAAGAAAAAGAGGATCATGGGGGACCAACAGGCACCGATTTGGGAAGTTTTCTATATGTAGGGAGCAAGTAGCTACAAGTAGGACAGTGTGCCTTTAATGTCTAATACTAGCAATTTAGCAGTTTGTAAACAATGAGCATTATGCTCCCTCTCGATCTCGTACCCATAATGGGTGGAGAGGGGGTGTGGCCAAAGTGTGGCAGTGCGATGTGATGGTATACATTCACAATCAATATATTCACAATCTGTAGATTATACCATTTAGTCATCCATTATTCCTTTCATCCATCATGTCATTGGATCGTTCATGTAATCATTTCTTCATCCAATTATTGATATAATCATTCATCCATTCAACATATTCAATCAGCATTCCTGTATATCTTAAATGTGGTGTTCCGCAGGGTTCTATCCTGGGCCTATTAGATCTAGTATTTCTTATTTATATCAATGATATTTATAATGTATCTAAAACTTTAAATTATACTTTATTTGCAGATGATACAAGTGTTTTCTTGTCTCATCACACTCTTGAACAGAAACTTAATTCGGAGCTGCCAAAGTTGACTTTATGGTTTCTCTCTCTCAATGTGCTTATAACAAATTATATTCATTTTAGAGGTAGAAAATCTGATGACAACCTTGCTCTAAATATTAAACTAGATGATATTTCTATAGAGAGAAAGACATGTACAAAGCTCCTTGGTGTCAAAATCAATGAAAAACTTGACTGGAGCGACCATGTAAAACACATTGTTACACCAATCTCCAGAAATATTGGCGTACTATTTAGAATAAAATGTTTTGTTTCTGATACGGTATGCTATATAATAGTCTAATTTTACCACATATCTCCTATTGTAATATTTTGTGGGCAACATCCAAGTGTGTGACTAATAATATTCTTCTACTGCAAAAGAAAGCTGTACGCATATGTACCCGAGCTGGTTTAGGACCATGCTACCCCACTATTTGTTAAACTGAAATGTTTAAAGGTTAATGATATTAACTTCCTCAAAATTGCCATATTTATGCTCCATTTCAATATAAAATTGTTACCTACTTCATTATCTTCAATATTTCAACCTAATAACATGGTTCACTTGTATTCAACAAGACAGTCATTGAATTGACATGTGGTCAATCCTAACACTACATTAGCCCAGAAATCAATCAGACATAGGGGTCCAGATGTATGGAGTTCTCTACCTAACAATATTCAAAATATAAAATCACTAAACTCCTTTAAAAGAGTACTCAAATGCATTATCAATTCACAGATGTAAGATATTACCTACATAATAATCTATATATCAGTTCTCATTATATAGAACATAAATTTTTACTAGACTTAAAGGTATAAACCAGTTCTGGTCATGCGATTGCCTTGTGAAAGAAACATTGTGGAATCGATCAGAAAAGGATGATCATCTAGCATATAAGTATTGGTGTGTACTGCAAGGTTCTGGAATCATCAAAATGATAAGAAAGTTGGCCCAGTCTTGGTAAAGTTACAAGAACTGTACACAGAAAGATGTATATGGGACTACCCTATATCCATCCAGTCCGAATAGATATAATAATTTACCAAATATATCAATTAGTAGGTGGTTTCCCGGCAAAATTTCTATCATCAAGCATTAGTCAAAACATATTCTCTCACATGATTGGTAACAAGAGCTTCCAATAAAGACAATTTACACAATTTTAACCATTCACATTTGATTGTTATATTGATGATGTACTTTTGTTTGGATAATAAACTTCAAACTCAAACTCAATCTTATTCAAACAAAAATGTGATTTCCTATATTGAAAACATTAATTTTATTTTGGCAATGTATTCTGAACTCAAAGTTATAAAACTTAGGGAATAAAATGAATGCAATGAAGTAGTACAAAATGAAGAAACAACAACTTGAAGATTTTATATTTCATCATTTGATCAGTTTTATTCTTGCGTTGACATATACAAGCATAAACTGAAGAAAAAAATATCAGTCACACATGTTAATTGCTTCTAAATGACATCATTCTCTCTCTCTCTCTCATTATTCCCTCATATAACCTGAAATGAATTACTTTCAGTCTGCTACTAATTTTCACTGTAATACACACAACACACACACAAGCTGCATAAATAATTAAATATTATCTTTACACTAATGTCTGTACATTATTTACATTTAACAAGACAGGAAAAAAAGAAAGAGAGAATATGTCCCCAAATACACAAGAGATCAAAAATTCATGTATATACAAATTAGTCTGTACAACTACATACAAATCAGCAAGTTTGGCAGATAAAAGCAAGATCACCTAATTTCATCATCAAATTATGCACATGAGATTTAATCCACACCGCTATACAAAAGCAGACAGCATGGACTTACATTATTAGTGGCACAATAAGATAAGAAACAAATATCATAACACTGCTAACTACCAAATTCACATACAAAACCATAAACATATTATTTACATAGATAAGAACCACAATGCATGATTCCTAATGTACACTTACATTACAAGTTTACATATTCCACTTTCTAAAACACCATTATAAAAAAGCATGAAAAAATAATAAAGAAGCATGTATTTTAATGTAATACTGTAGGCCGGATACATGACACTTACCATAGACGATACATTACAGTATAACAAGTGTACAGTAAAAACAACCAAGATATTAAAATGAATAATAACATTGCAGAACATGGTTCACAACTAAATTCACCAATGAATAATTACTTCAGGTCAAGTACATTTAGTTGTGTATTAATTGCTTTAGACAATATAAGACAATCCACTTCACTCTTAGATCATCAAGAATTCTTCAAATAACAGTTTAAAATATTATCTTTAAAAAATAAAAATAAATTGTTTTGAAGAAACTTACTGCACTTCTTAAAATATAAAAGCAAAGGTAATTACATCAAAGCTTAAATTACTAACATGAAATAATTAAGAAATCCTATATTCAAATTTAATATCGCAAAATAATGGAAAGCTAATGCCTGCCTTCCACCTTTACTACACTGTGTCACAATGACTTATTTTCTCACTTATTGCCCCTCCTTCAGATACACTGGTGATTCTTCTATGTTAATATTGGAAGTGGTGGTTCTATGTATACAAAGTTGATAGAGAAGTTGAAAGGCCTTGCACAAAAAGTTTGTTCACATTTCATTTGATTACTTTAATCAGTAACTGGACAAGGTTTATGATGATCTTGCATTTTTAAAGCAGTTGAAAATGAGAACTAATATCTCTACAGGAAAGGTTTGAGAACCAAAAACCTATAGGTCTATAAAAGTTTAGCAACCACTAATATATACCGGTAAGCTATTCGTCACTGGTTTCACAAATCCAGTGTGATTTGGTATTTCTTTTTGCTTTTTCAGAGAGATTGTTTTGGTTGTTATGTTTACCAAGATAATTTAGCTTTCATGTTTATTACATGACAAATCAATGTACATATAATTTGCTGCAGATTGTAGGTCAGCATTTTAAAGTATTCTTTGATGCATATGTGACTTGAATAAATACCACTGTCATGAGATATAAATATTTACCTTTCTGAATAAATAAACTACAATTCATCAAATCTTCCCACCTTAGAATTGAGTGATCTTACGACCTTAGAATTGAGTTATCTAGTAAACATAGGGCTATTACAGTCAAAGTGCTGTCGCTATGCAAACACAAAGTTATGGAGTCAAATAAAACATGACAGTCGTGACAGGAATAAAAAAATAAATAGCCAAAAGGAACAGCCAGTTTGGGACTAACACCACATTAATGCGTTATCAACCTTTATGTTATTTACTGTAGTTGTTTGCATAGTGCTTAATAGGGGCTTTTGGCGACGACTTGTGCCCTCTAGAAGATCTAGATTTGACCGGTTCTTGACAAGATGAAGTACCTGGTACATGACATTCAATAACATTTGAACTGGCACATATTACAAAGGAAAATAATGAAAGAGAATCAATTTTTGTATATTAGATTCTTTCAGCAAGCCTACTATTATTCTTAAGGTAGGGTTTCCTTAAAGATAGCAAAGTTCAAGTGCTTCCATTTTGAAAGCTATAAACATCACCTAAGAGAGAAATTAAACAACTAATTGTGGACAATTTCTGAAATGTGTCCCTCCTAAAATAAACATGTGAGCAGTTCTTCACAACACGTACAAGCCATCTCCTGTATAGAGTGGTGAAGTGTGACGTCATCAAAAATCTATTTTTAGAATTTCTTAATTTTGTCTTCATATTCCGAAAGAACATCAAAAATAATGTCCAAATGTCGAAAACCAATTGCATATGTTAAGTATTGGCTGAGATATGACCATCTGAATGAATATATGTCCTATGGGAACTCAGTGTTATATGCTCTGGCTCCTAACCATTAGGAGCCAGAGCATATAACACTGAGTTCCTATGGGGAGTATATTTATTCAGATGGTCATATCTCAGCCAATACTTAACATATTCAATTGGTTTTCGACATTTGGACATTATTTTTTATGTTCTTTCGGAATATGAAGAAAAAATTGAGAAATTCTAAAAATTGATTTTTATGACGTCACAGCTTCGGTACTCTATTACCTTATCAGTCATGAAAGATTGCCAGTGTTTGCTTTTGTACCTTGCTAATCTCAATGACAGAGTAAACTTATCAAGGTCTATATTGCTATAGATACCAGCAACAAATGTACTCTCAATGCTATATTACACACATACTAGACATTACATAATAAATGAACAGTTAAAGGGTAATACGTGTTCCATGGAATAATTATATCACTCAAGGCTGCAAAATTCAATTTATGTCCCAGTGCATGAAGTAAGATGTAATGCTTTATATACCGTGCGAGTCAAAAAAAAGTTTACACCTAGAAAATTGCTAATTATTTAAAAAATCCTCTATGAACAGTACATTATTATACATCTTATGAAAGAGTGTTTTATCCCGAATCATTTGGTACCATTTTTGTGTGGTATGTGTTCACGCTTGAATGAACAGGCGGCATTGTTTGCGAGAGTGCAAAAATCGACTTGGGCCAAAGTGATGCCTACAGTATGTGTTATGTTGGGATTAACGGAGTGAGAGAATGAATTCAATTTATCAAATGAAATGCATTGCATATGTTTTTTGCAAAGGGCAAAGTCACACACACCCACACACACGCGCACAAATGTTTGTTGATATTTGATATTCAATATTTGATATGTGTGGCATGATTGATTTTGTTAGGGATGTTATTTGGATCTGCAAAGACCGAATTAATACCCAAATCCCGATTGTTTTATTCAAACATCACATACGCAACTTTGGCACAAGTCGATTTGTGCACTCTCGCAAACAATGTCTCCTGTTTATCCAAGCGTGAACACATACCACACAAAAATGGTACCAAATGATTTGGGATAAAAAACTTTTTCATGAGACATATAACAATTTAATGTTCATCGATGATTTTTTTAATAATTAGCAATTTTCTAGGTGTAAACTTTTTTTTGACTCACTCTGTATATAGAAGTTATTGTGAGAAATGTAAGCCTGTAAAATGAAAGTTAAAACCTATACAAATTAAAAAGGAGGAAGGTACTATTGAGAGACTAGTTCAAACATTAGAGGGGTTATGTTATGTTTATCCCCCCCCCCCCCTCCCCATAGCATGCATAACACCAAGAGTGAAAAAAAGGTGGCGCTATCACATATTTCTCAACATACATCATGTACCCATGCTAGCTAGGAGCCTGAAGAAGCGTACAAGCACCTGTTCTTCACATAGCAAAATGTACATGTAGGTCTATTGTAACTTACAAAATAACTTAAAGCCTATCTGCACTAGTTTGGCCAAGAGGGATTAGACCTCCCTGCATGGTCACTGACAGGTGGTTATCTCATCAAATAAGCTCTCAATTAACATAAGAAAAAGGGGACCATGGGGGACCAACGTTCACCGCTTAGGTATTGTTTGCTATACAGAGGGCCCAAGTAGCTATAAGTAGTGCAGTGGGGTTTTAATACAATTTTCTCCTAATATTTTGGATCCTACCTTTCACACCTCTACACACGTTATGCCCAATACTCTCCTGGTACAAGTCACAAAATTGCTTGTCCAATACTTCAAAACATTAATGCACATAATAGAACATACTCAACACCAATGCAAACATAAATATAATGCCATGGACATGATCACTTAACAATAAAGACAAAGTATTAAACAAATGCAATCTACATGTATATGTACCACTGGGTAGTAGCTTGCTACACACGTGTATCTGTATACACTAGCTGATTCAGAGAGCTGCATGAACATGGAAGTGCATGCTCATTATCAGCCGTCATTGCTGCATCCAGTGGTACATATCACTGACCAATATCTAGCTACAAGATTAATGTTTCCTCTCCCCTATACTGTACTTGTAAATAATACGGGCTAGTCCAATTAATATATTTTTTTTAATACATGTAAATATGTAACAAGAATATGATTCTTGGTTTTGAAAAGAGCAATAATACTGTTTTTATAAAATGGGAGACTCTAAAACTGTAAATCTCAATCGAATACACCACGGACATCATGTCTATGCTGTATTGTACACTGGTATTAGGTCTCATGTACGTCATAATTTCAGTCTTTATAGCATATTATACATGTACATATATCTAGGCCATTCATTATACAGAGTTGCAGCCACTTACATGTACTATGTCCTAATATACAATTGCAGATCATTTGTACAAAAGTCATACATTAATGTATGATACACACATTTCAGTATTGCACTGTGTCATGGTAGTTTCAAAAGCTCAACTCAGAACACTTTTTTCTTGACTTGGCATGATACATTAATCCCAAATCACTTTTAAAGGGAAAGTCCACCCCAATAGATAGTAAGTTGGTTTTAATAGAAGCAGAAAAATGAGAGCAACAGGTTGGTGTACGTTTGAGCAAATTCTGATTAAAACTAAGAGAGTTGTGAATGTTTGAAGTTGCAATCAATCAACAACAAAAACAACAAAAAACACTGAAAAGAAATAAACATTTTGATTTTTCCTCAAGTAAATTGCAGATCATATATGCACCCTATTTATAATCATTGCAAATATGTTCCTGTATGGAAAAAAATCAACTCTGTCATCAATAACAAAGAAAATGAAAGTTTATGAAATTTATGAACAGAGCAAATTGGGCAGGAGCTCGCAAGATACATCACAGTGTTTGATCAATGATTGATCACAATTCAAACATTGATAACTTTCTTATTTTTAATCGAAATTTGCTCAAACGTTTACTGATCCGTTACTCTCATTGTACTGCTACTAGTAATACCAAGTTAAAAACAGTTTGGACTTCTCCTTTAAGTCTTATAAGCTGCACTATTTCTGTAGATTCCATGAATATGTTGTATTCTCCAAAATGTGATTATTCTTCATAACACCTTTAAAAGTACTTTGCAGAAGGTTGATCCAAACAGGTAGGGAGACTGTCAAAATGATTGTTATGCTTGCATATTGACAATTTCAATATCCCTAGCTCTATATGAAGATTAAGAAGTCACAAAAATCAAAACATATAACTAGCACATGCTGGCAAATGGAATCTTTACTGAATTTACTCTATGATTTCATTTTATTATTACAGCATACAAAGAAAAAAGATGCTATCTTTAATATTCCATGTACATGTAGCTACAAAGAAGTATTTGAAGAACAAAATCAACCCACAAAGCCAGTAAAATAGATTGAAGAGAACCTTGCATGAGCATAACTTCACATCCTCTTATAGGTTTAAAGGTGTCAGGCAGTGAGATGCAACGTAATTAACACTATAACATTTTCTAACAAGATGCTAAACATTTACAACTTTAACTTGATACAATGGCAAACAGCATGTGTTCATGTATTATTACATGAAAAGAGAAGGGGTCTGTGATGGCACAGCAAAATAACCATCTATCATGCAACAGCTTTGCATGACCCAATTACACATTATCCAAACTTTTTTGTTTTAATGTAAAAAAACAACACAAAAAATATGGGTTTAATGCAATATTACTTTCTAAAATATCTGAATTTGCCCCCCCCCCCCAAGTATTTTTTCCTTCATATTTTGATGTTTTTCTTTGAAAATATTGATTTTTAAAAAGCTCAAAATATATAGCAAAGGATCCCTAAAACACAGCAATGCATGCACTGGTAGCTAGTTGCACCAAGTTCAGCAAGTTTGTAATGCCACATGCAATCTTTTAATTTTTTTATTTTTATTTATCTAGAGTTTTTTTTAGTCTCAACCACAAATATCCACACCAATCCAATCGTTACAATGCAATTTAAAGACTAGATGGAACTTCAACTGCGCGCAGTCGAAATGATGCCTCCGTCATAGAGCAATTTTACAAACCAAAACAGAAGAAATTTTTCAAATTCAAGTTCAATTGTAATCCATTAATGGGTTCTCAGAATATCCTGATTACAAGCAATTTCTCATGTACATATATGACCCTTTGATCTTTGACCTCATGACCCTAAAATCTACTCAGTTCATTGGCTCTGCAAGATGTCCAGAGTTAAATAGTAATCAATCTGTCAGTTCTAATGAGAATGCGTTCACAAGCTATTTTTGCATACATAATGAGCCCATGACCTTTGACCTATGACCTCATGACCCAAGAATCGACTCAGTTCATTGGCTCTGCAAGATACATACATGATCTAAGTTTGGCAGGAATCCATCAATCTGTTCTAATGATAATGCGATCACAAGCTGTTTTTGCATACATAATGAGCCGCATGAACTTTGACCTTGACCTCATGACCCCAAAATCTAATCAGTTCATCGGCTCTGCAAGTAACATACATGACCTAAGTTTGGCAGGAATCCATCAATCGGTTCTTTAGATAACGCGATCACAAGCTATTTTTGCATACATAATGAGCCCTGTGACCTTTGACCTTTGACCTCGTGACCCCAAAATCTAATCAGTTCATCGGCTCTGTAAGATACATACATGACCAAAGTTTGGCAGGAATCCATCAATCGGTTCTTCAGATAACGCGATCACGAGCTGTTTTTGCATACATAATGAGCCCTGGGACCTTTGACCTTTGACCTCGTGACCCCAAAATCTAATCAGTTCACCGGCTCTGTAAGATACATACATGACCAAAGTTTGGCAGGAATCCATCAATCGGTTCTTCAGATAACGCGATCACGAGAACGGGACGTACGGACGTACGTACGTACGTACGTACGTACGTACGGACGGACGGACAACCCGAAAACATAATGCCTCCGGCTACTTCGTAACGGAGGCATAAAAATCCAAAACATGAGACAACATAAACAATAAATCAAATGGCATTTGGGAAATGGATTAATGAAAGGGGTGTAAACTATCTGATCATTGCTTCAGCACTTAAAACATCCTGCACACATCTGGAATACAGTACATGTATGTGACAAGATATAACAGAGAATGGATGTGTATTTCAGCATGTCAATTCAAGTATGGGGAATAATTCAATATGCAGCAGGAAACAAGCATGCAATAGACATAGAAAGTCAATCAGTAGTGCAAATATTCTTTAATACTCAACTCTTCAAAAATATAATGTTTTTTAAAGAAACATTTAATGCTGTCAAACCAGATTTTAGAATATTGATCTCATATACATGTAGTCTCAAGAATTTCTCCAATTGAAGAGAAATCTCTGCATGAGAGTTGAGACAAGTCCTTATCCCAACTCAGTCCGAGTCAACTCCATTCACTACTTTTGTTTTAACTTCTTGTTCTTTAACAAAATTAAGAATCTTTACATAATGATGGCACTCAGCGTAAATGCTGATAGAATATTGAGGTCAATTCTTCAGATTTGTTATTATCAAAGTCACTCGCCTTGAATATCACGATGCATAGGATGGAATCAGTTTGCAAGAGCTAACAGACTTTCTCTGGGGCAAGGGAATTTGTAAATCTGTAGAAACCAGTTGAAGGGGATGCAAGGGAAAAAAATTAATCATGATTGTTTTTCTCCATAAAACGAACGAAAAAAGGAGAACATAATTTAGAGCACAAATGGGTTATCTCATGGATCAGAGTTGATATTTTCTTTGTGTAAACCAAAACTGAATATATCAAGCAATAAATACTCTTCTCTACCTTCCCACATTTTTTTAGAATGTCCACTGATCTGCATTGCACAATCAATACCTCACTGACCTGCCATATCCTCTCTTCTTATTCTATAATTGAAACTTCACCTGAATAATAATTATATGGAGATTTGCATCCATACTTCACCAGGCCCCTTCATACCTTCTTATCGCACCTCTCCTCTATACCCTCTCTGTGGGTAGAAGTGGATGCCCTCTTTCAGTTCATCACTCACTCTCAGATAAAGAGTTTATCCTCCTGCTGACCTACATGTACATCTATAGGTGGACCAGATATCTTCTACTGTCTCTCCCACTTGTTTTATCATCTTCTTTCACCAGGAAAGCTTCTTGTTGAACGCTCACTTTGTCCAGATGAACAGTCCTTGAGATATTACCTTTGGGAATATCAAAGATATCTCATGCTAATGCTCGAGATGAGATGATTGGTCATGGGTGCTACAGAATTGACCACTGCAAGATTGAGAGGTGACTTATGACAGAGGTCAAGGAGATGACCAACTATGTCAGTCCATGACATGTTTCTAAGACAGCTTCAAGAGAAGACCAATAGGAGTTCCAGAGTTGACCAATCATGGACGTCTTTGAGATGGCCAATTATGCAAGTCCTAGATCAAAAAGTGACCACTTATTGAGGCCCAGATGACCAATCGCAGGAGTACAAAGGTTGACCATCCCAAGGTCAAGATATGACCGATCATAGAGATCCTAGCAATTTTGTGCAAACCCACAATCCAGAGGTGACCAGCTATTTAGATCTTGGAAGATGGTCAGCTCCTAAACTTGAACCATCCCAACGGTCCGAGCAGTGACCATTACTAGAGACCAATCATAGGAGTCGCAGGGGTCTGTTGCCTCTCAAGGAAGAGCAGTCTTTGGTCAAGGGCATTTTTAACTGCAGAAATATTATCAGAGAAAAAAGTATTAATGAAAACAAATATAGGAAGGTCACAAAAGAATATAAAAAGGGTGATCTGTTTGCTAGTTATGTAGTGTACATGAAAAGGTCTCTTTTTTTTTAATTACACAATTATTAAGCTAAACAATGTCAGCATAAAGAATGTCTAGCTAATTAGAGATTTAAGACTGACGATTGATTGTTTCACAGTACACTAGAAAGATACATTCATTAATACATCGTGTAAGTGTCGGCTTGCATGGTGATGTAGATATACAGTGGGCTTACGACGGATAGTCAACCTGTTCGAAACGTCGAGCCACTCATCCTCTCCAAGCGCTATAGTTCTCCTTAGAACTATAAGCTAAGAAAGATAACAAACAGTCCTTTTCAGGACTACACATCCCCAAGAAAGATTACCGAGTCAGAGTCCTTTTCACATGGTGCACCCGCAAGCCCACTGTATATCATGAATATAATTTGGGATAACACTCTTTTTCCCCCTTTTCCTCTACATACCCACAGTAACCCCCTCCCCCTTAACAATTGATGTTGATTTATACTACTTTAAATACAAATAATTTTGTATGCTGCTAGTAATCCCTTTCAAGAATTTACACAAAGCTTGCAAGAAAATATTTTGTCTCTATTTGGTATACAATGTAACTATCCCTATCTTACCCTTAATGTGAGAGTAACCAGGAAATTGGTGATTGTGACTTACATTTCAAGAGTAGATTTCTGTCATGATCTGTCCCTGCCTGAAGACACAACCCATGAAGCAGCATTTGAGCAGTCCGGTATCGTTGTAAACACTGTATACGTGTAGGATATGAAGAGAATGAAAAGCTACTGTGAAGAAGTATTCTATGCTTTCAGGCTTGATGATCAGAAGCAAAACTTAAATAGCATCATGACCATCCAAATACGGATGGCTGTTTAAAAGGGAAGTTCTCAGAAAGGGGATAATGCTGTCAGCACTTTTTAAAAAAAAAGTTATAAAAAGGCAAGTTTTAGATCAGCTTATCAGCAGTGATTATATCAGAGTTGATATCGATGTCTAAAAAATTTAGAGGGCTCCCTCTAAAGGTGACTTTAAGTTACTAATAGAAAAATAGATTTGATTGTACAGTATTTGCCCGTGTAAACGCTGCAGTATTTTTGGAAGAGAAAACATCCAAAAGTCAGGGTGTGGCCTTTGCGGCGAAAGAGTAAAAAATTGCAAGTCAAAACTATGAAAAAACAGCACAAATTTGTACATATGGGACTACAATAACTATACAACTATGGTACAGGACATTTCCACACATCTTACCAACAATTTTATCTTGCATTGTTGACATGAAGACGAAAAATAAACTTCATAAAACAACATCTGCCGATAGATCTTGATCTAAGTTCGTGCCAATGCATCGCTAAAAAGTAAAAGAAGGGACCGTTCCAGAGCTGCCACGAATGCAATTGCGCATCCAGCCGAAGTCGCGCCAAGTCTATTTTCTGATCTTTGTATCCATTTCACCAAATCTGCCTGCGATCATTTTTTAGCTAAACTTCCGGTAATTTATAAGAATATTGATGAATTTGGTATCAGTTTTTGAAGAAAAAAATAGTGTTCTACAAGAAAATTATGATTATTTTTTTTATTTTTTTATTTTTTATTTTTTCCTTTTTTGAAATGTCAAAGTTGGGGGTGCGGCCTATGCGGCGCTGCGGCCTTATCGCCGGCAAATACGGTAATTCTAGCTGTAGTAGTCCTTGCTTACCTCTTGTGTGTTACCAAACATTTCATCCATGCCAGCAGACTGACACTGCTCGATGGCATAGCTATACATGAGCTTATCTGCAGTAATCATTGCAGAGTTAAGATCGATGTCTAAGGACTGTAGAGGGCTCCCTTCACAGAGTTGACGGCTCTTTGTCAGGCAGAGATGATAGACACGATTCAGTTCCTGAAGGACTGTCATGGTAAGAGAAATTACATTTTAAATCATTTGCGATACTATCATATGTGGAAGATGTTCTACAGTACATATGGACAGGTACCATTAAAACCAACAAAAGCTTGCATGGCATGATTTTAAATTAGAGTTATTAATATGTGCAGTTTGGTCAGAATGGTCAAATTAGTTTCTAGAGTCTCCTGAAACAGTGTACTCTCTTCTGAGTAATTACAAAATTTGGAGCACCAAATAATCTTAAAGCATTATTTTTGGCAGTGTCTGTAGATGAATGTTTGACTATCTTGAGTTTGTTGTAGTAATCTGAATTTATTTACAATCCTGGGTACTGGTCTCATTTGGATCTCCTATAAAATAGAGCAGACTGTTGCAATAATATTGAGTCAAACTAAAGAACAGGATGCACTCAATAAGTGCGCCAAGTTTTAGGACAACCAAATGATCTCTTCTCAGAAATTTTGATGGAGTTCTGATCCTCCTTATGTATCATTTAAAGCTGAGAATCTCTTCTTTAAGAATCAGACCTAATCTAAAAGAAAAATAATATCTAGCGACTTTTTGGTGGTCAGATGACAACTGTTTTGGGCTCAATTTCCTACACTAAATGCATACCTACATGTAACTTTAACCATGGTCCCAAGACTATACCTACTCATAACTCTTACACTAAACATAATCTTAAAGGGCAATCCAACCTTTGTAATAAGTTCATTTATATGAAAGCAGAAAAACAAAATAAACAGAACAGCAAAAGTTAAAATAAATATCACTAAGTCTATGCAAATCTCAAATTGACAGTTTGGTCAGTGGACTGTGATGAAGTTGTGAATAACTCTCCCATTGGTAGTGTAAAGCAACAACAAATCATAAATTTCTCCTATTTTTCTGCTTCCCTCCAGAGTGTTTGCTATCACGGTTGGGTTTCCCTTTTAACCCAACTACAATGCTACAACTATTATCAAATAAAGCCTGCAGAAATGTTTCCAGGAGAAACATGGCATCATCATAAAAGAACATGAATGCATATATATATATATATATATATATATATATATATATATATATATATATATATAAATGACAATCAGTTTTTAATTGTGTTTCTGATAAGACTCTCTAATATTGGTCAATGTACATCAAATACTTTGCTTACCTGTTCTGACTGCATTTGAAGGTTTTAACCTTGCTGCACTAAACTCTTCTTTGGCCATAGTGAGTGCAGCATTGAGTAACTCAAGGGAACGGGTATACAGTACAAGCTGCTCAGCTAACCTGCAACATATAAACATGGATTGCATCTTGTGTCAAAGCTGGTATAAAAGTGATTATGTTTCTTTTACTTGTTAGGATTACAGATGTCGCAGTATAGTGGTTACATCACGAACCGAGGATTGAAGCCCCCTCCCCCTGCCCTAATGTCCTTTGGCAAGACATTAATCCAAGTTTACTACTTGCCCACCCAAGTGTAAATGTGTACATGATATGCTAGAGCGCTACATATTTAGCTATTGGCTATGATAGGGGTAAGAATTTTGGAGTGCCAGGAGCATCACAGGTTAAAGGACATGAGCGCTATACAAGAGGCCACCACTATTATTATTTCTTCACTCCTCCCTGCTCACCTATAGTTCTCACTAACGAAGCAGACTTGTGAGTTGCTAAAGATGGATGAGCCCTGATTATAGATAGATTCAGCTAGAGGAACACTTCTTGACTTGGCCACCTCTACAACAGCCTCCACGATACCCAGGATAACATTCAGTCTGTCAACTGTCTCTGTGTGTTCCGGCTGGCAAATCGAAGGGAAAAGAAAAACAATTATTATTAAATTGCACATTCCAAGCCATGGCTTGTAATATATCATTTGTCACTTTGTGTTAATTGTTATTCTTCTAGAAAAGCCATAAGGAAAGTATAAAATAGCATCCATATTTTCGGTAATTCACAAATTTCCTTAGTTCTTTTCATACAAATGTATTTTTGCAGCTCCCCCCCCCCCCCCGAAAAATATGCCTACATATACATGTATATGCCTATGATTTTAGTGCTCTCATGCAAATTTTCAATGTGGGTAAATTGCAAAAGAAATGTTTTTTTTTTAGGGTTACAAGTGCAAAAATTGTACTGCAACATCCATGACAAAAACTCGTCATTTAAAATTGAAACCCCCATTTGACTTTCACCACTACTACTTGTACTAGAGCAGAGATTGTGATAAGTCCTAAGTAAACACTAGCGTTGTAATCCACCCCCACCGAGACCTTGATGAGGTGATAGAGAGAGAGAGATAAGCATGATAGGGGGAAAGCATGGATGGGGAAAGGAAGGGAGTAGGGAGAATAAGACACATGCAGGGGTTCGCTGCCAGAGTTAAAATTGTTGTTATATCGCCAATTATGGGTCATTTTGCTTCGTTTGAACTTTAATTTTGGTCTTCATCTAACTTATTAGTGATTTTTTGACATGAAAATATCTTAAAACAAGTAAAATACTTGTTTCCTACTTCTCATTTCCTTTCAGGCAGAGCCCCAGTAAGAGTTTGTTTACACTAGTATTACGTAAGATGATGAAGAGTCCAGCTGCAATCCAATATCATAATCTCTCACGCAGAGCCTCAAGGCTCTGTCCAAGTTTTTAACGAGAGAAACGAAATTGGGGTAGTCCAACCCCACCAGATTCCCATTGGTGCCTGTGTAATAGTAGTAGCTCTCTCAAAGTTTTAACGAGAGAAACGAAATTGGGGTAGTCCAACCCCACCAAATTCCCATTGACTGCTGTGCTATAGTGGTGGGGTATAGTTTTAACGAGAGCTTTTCGTAATGTCGATGCTTGTCCCAGGCTTCATAATACCTAAATATGCCACAGTCGCCCCTGGAGTTACTCTACATATTTTGAGGAAATAACTCCAGTGAAAGAATTTACAAGTGAATCTGATAGAACTCACTGCTAGTAGTGTCTCCTCTGGAAGCTCAGGAGCAACAAATGAGATAGGTCCCTCCATATTAGGAGGTGAGGTGGCAAAGGTCAATGACCCTTGACTTGATGGTGACCCCTCCGTCAGCACAGAGTTACGCCGTGATTGGCTGCCAATGAAGAAGCTGGTTGGGTGCATGGGGGGACTAGCAGCAATTGCACCTGAAAACACAAAAAATACACCAAAAATATTTACAACATTTTTTTTCATTTCTTTTCAAAATGTCATGTACAATGAATGCCTTCAAAATGACCAATCGCTACAAAACTGGAGTTCTTAAATTGGCAGCTTCATGCCATGAGAATATACGACCTTATCAGGGATACCCTTTATGCTGCTTCCTGGGTTCATAGCTAGGTTATCAAAGGCAGTCTTCAGGCATCATTCCTTGTCAAATGTTTAGAAAATATTCTTCAATTATAATCTTGAACATTAAAAAGTGTATTCTTATTCAAGTCATAAAATGTGAGAATTATGTTTCTCAATGAGCAAAAAGCTTGCCTCTTAAACTGAATGAAATTGAAGAAATAATTGTCTTACCAGGGATACCTTCTATGCTGCTTCCAGGGTTCATAGCTAGGTTATCAAAGGCAGCCTTGAGGCATAACGGTTCAGACAAACGGCTTGAGCTAGCACTCCTTGGGATGAGAGCATCACGTCCTGGTGAGTCTGATATATCCTGCTGTCCATCACCTTCCAGACAGCATGAAGATGCCCTCACACGACGAGACTTGGCAAATGGCATGTTCAGAGGCTGCAAAGCAAAACAAACTTGCTGTATTGATTCAGGGATCATTTCTTGTTAGAAGCAGCAAACCACTTGATAATCAAACTGATGGATCAGAAGTACTAAATACTGGAATACCAAATTATTTCATACCTTGAATCGAAAATATAATACATGTGTCATATTGATGTCTGAAGAAGGGCGTACAGGCTATGGGAAGAACTGTTCCTTAAGTCTGAATATTGTATGAAAACTTGCATTCCTGGAAATTCATTTAAACAGAACAATTATAGAGACTCTCATAGAAGACAACATGGTTCAAGAATCTTTAGGAGACCTACCATGGATAGATGCTGCATCGATTGCTCTGTGAATAAGGTGACTATCTGCTGCACTGTTACACCGGTATATCCAAATTTTAACAGGTACATGTACACACAGATTCCCAAAGGCCAAAGTGATTATGTTCTTCCTCTCAACTATATACACATACAAATCACTAAATGAAGTTTACTCCTGTGGCAATAATTTCTTCAAAGGTATAGTGTTGGGGTTAGGGTTGCAATTGGTTTTAGGTTAAGTTAAGGGTTAGAATTAGGAAGTGTTGGGTCTGGGGTTGAAGTTGAGATCTTGTTGAGTGTTGGAAATAAACGGGAAGCAATTGTCGATGGAGCAAGTGTTGTACACCCCCTAAATTACCAAATCATTGATAAGGAGATTGAGTTACTATTGATGATATGAGATGATTTCTTACCTCTGAAGGACTGATACCATGCGTGCCTATAGTGAATGTGATCTCATTACCAAAGCCTTTCTTAGTAGGTGAGCCAGCGATGGTAGGTAGTGAAGAAGGTCCAGTGAAGAACTGAGGTGAACTCCTAGCTGGTGATGATACTATCATCAAAACAATTGAATCATTAGTGTATTGGTGAAAATATTGGATGTTTAATGAAATTCAATTTTGATTCATATTTGATAAGGATTGCTCACAAGGATGCAAAATCATATGAGAGTTTCATGATTTATTTTTATAGAGGTATTTACATCAACTGAAAGAAATTGCTTATATAACATAAAAATTGAAAGATAAGTGTTTCTGAAATACATAGGGTTGAGGCAGATATTTGATGAACTAACTTGGAGAAAGAGAAAAGTCTGAAGATTTTTTTCATTTATTTTATTTACCCTTATTATACAAGGTGCAAATTACAAATGATATGTACAGGTGCATTCCAAAATACAGTCTACCTTTCACTCTACTAGAAAAATGCACATACTTCTGACTAAACTATTTCAAGAATTATCATTTGTCAAGACTGCCTCTAATCACTAACAAAGTATACATTCACCTGTCTAATGATACATAAAATATATCTATTATAAATAAATGAACTGGTCAACTTACGTTTCCTTCTAGCTGGTGATGGAATGTTTGTAGGTGACGTCCCTGATCCCTGTGATTGAGGGGAGGAGCCTCTGTAAAGCCCCGCCCCCTGAGAGGATATACTAGGGTCTGTAGATACCCTGGGTATATGGGGAGGTGACGGAGAAGGGGACGTGGGGGAGGCATGAAACTTGTAGAACTTGTGAACCACTCCTGGATCTGATGTCATGGAAAGCAAGAGAAAAAGAGAATTATTTCACTCTTCCCTTAAATTTAATACCAGTAGAACTGATATGCAGGTTGTCTCATTTTTTTTGTGCCAAAGAGTACTTAAAGGGACTTGGTAACATTGTTCAGATAAGAGATAGTGGTGCTAAGGTAGTGACTTCAATGCTAGATGTACAATTAAAGATAATCTGAAAAATTTAGTTAAAACAGACCATTATTCATGGTATAATTGGGAAAAACTGATCTGATCGATTCCTTAATTCTCCCAACTATATTATTACAATTTAATTAAATTTTAGGTGAATAGAAATCTCACAGAGCAATAAAATGGCTCTACATTCCATTCCAGACATTTAAGTGTTGACAGATTTTTGATAGCCTGTTTTATGTGTTTTTTTCATGGAAAAATGGTTGGGAAAATTCAAAAATGGTTGGGAGAATTTACTGTTAATCACTGTTAGAGGGTGTCGTACATCGACAACTTCAAAGAAAACCATAGATATCTTTGTGGTTTGAGAATTTTTTCAGGATTTTTTGCATGTCAGAGGATAAGTACAGTAGAAGGAATATAGTAAGTAACATTTTATACAAAAATTAAGCAATTTTTTTCATCAACCTTCAACGATGTTACCAAGTCACTTTAACTACACTGGATTTGGAACTTCTATACTTGTCATGGTTTGAACATATACAAATTTAACTTGCATATATCTAGTTCAAAACATTGAATGTAACTGTCCTTGGCTTTCCCTACTAGGTATACATACTCTCTGAGAGAATCAACAGTGCTTCAGCTTCATCAGAGATTGTTCATACTATGGCAGAGTGTTAACAGATATACAGTCTGCTACCTGCCAGAATGGTGTTAACCCTATGGTACGGTATATGAGTTAACACTCTCCTTATCTCTCAGTAGACAATATTATAAGATGATGACGTGGATCCTAATCAAATGATTAGTTGAAAGCGTACACGTGCCCAGGCATTTATTCTACCTAACTAACGCGTAATTTGGATAATGAACGGTCATTATCCAATTCTAATGACCGGTCATTAGTAAAATCATGTTATAAAACATCATTATATAAAACAAAATCTTATAAATCAATTAATACACATCATTTTGTTCGGGCATTGGTCAAATTACCCACACTCGGTACCTTCAAAACAGTCCAAACACCCTCGGCTATCACCTCAGACATGTTTAACTATTCCAAAGGTACCTTGTGTGGGTAATTCTGACTAATGCCCTCACTGCTGTGTATTATTTGTATATTATAAGATGCTCGCTGGGCACAATATGAATCTCTAGTAGAGAAAGGGTTAAGAGGTCACTTACTGTATTGACTCCCAGGTGAGGATAATCCAGTTACTTGCACAGGACTAGGTGGCTTATTATCTACCCCTCCAGCCTAAAACACAAACAAATATAAATAAAGAAACAAATATTAACAAAATAATTCAGTATGCTTTCAAAATACTCAATCAATTGGCACCTGAATATCTTAATGACATCCTCCAAATATATACACCATCTCGTAATCTTCGCTCAACAACCTACACATGTAAACTTATCATTCCCAAATAAAGCATACATCCAGAGTGAACAGAGTTAGGATGTGCTCTCATGCATTACCACAGGTACATACATAGCAAAACATGCATTTCCCCTCCATCCCCCGATTTCAGAAAATGCCATGTGGTTTAAAAACAAGAAATAGAAGCAAAAACAATCACTGCAAAAACTGCATCAAGAACATCAAAAAGAAAGAATGGAGGGAAGAAAGAAACAGAGAAAGAAAGAATGGAGGGAAGAAAGAAACAGAGAAAGAAACAGAGAAAGAAAGAGAGGAAGAAAGAAACAGAGAAAGAAACAGAGAAAGAAAGAAACAGAGAAAGAAACAGAGAAAGAAAGAGAGGAAGAAAGAAACAGAGAGAGAAACAGAGGAAGAAAGAAACAGAGAAAGAAACAGAGAAAGAAACAGAGAAAGAAACAGAGAAAGAAACAGAGAAAGAAAGAAACAGAGAAAGAAACAGAGAAAGAAAGAGAGGAAGAAAGAAACAGAGAGAGAAACAGAGGAAGAAAGAAACAGAGAAAGAAACAGAGAAAGAAACAGAGAAAGAAACAGAGAAAGAAACAGAGAAAGAAAGAAACAGAGAAAGAAACAGAGAAAGAAACAGAGAAAGAAACAAACAGAGAAAGAAACAGAGAAAGAAAGAGAGGAAGAAAGAAACAGAGAAAGAAACAGAGAAAGAAAGAGAGGAAGAAAGAAACAGAGAAAGAAACAGAGGAAGAAAGAAACAGAGAAAGAAACAGAGAAAGAAACAGAGAAAGAAACAGAGGAAGAAAGAAACAGAGAAAGAAACAGAGAAAGAAAGAAACAGAGAAAGAAACAGAGAAAGAAACAGAGAAAGAAAGAAACAGAGAAAGAAACAGAGAAAGAAAGAGAGGAAGAAAGAAACAGAGAAAGAAACAGAGAAAGAAACAGAGAAAGAAAGAAACAGAGAAAGAAACAGAGAAAGAAAGAGAGGAAGAAAGAAACAGAGAAAGAAACAGAGGAAGAAAGAAACAGAGAAAGAAACAGAGGAAGAAACAGAGAAAGAAACAGAGAAAGAAACAGAGAAAGAAACAAACAGAGAAAGAAACAGAGAAAGAAAGAGAGGAAGAAAGAAACAGAGAAAGAAACAGAGAAAGAAAGAGAGGAAGAAAGAAACAGAGAAAGAAACAGAGGAAGAAAGAAACAGAGAAAGAAACAGAGAAAGAAACAGAGAAAGAAACAGAGGAAGAAAGAAACAGAGAAAGAAACAGAGAAAGAAAGAGAGGAAGAAAGAAACAGAGAAAGAAACAGAGGAAGAAAGAAACAGAGAAAGAAACAGAGAAAGAAAGAGAGGAAGAAAGAAACAGAGAAAGAAACAGAGAAAGAAACAGAGAAAGAAACAGAGAAAGAAACAGAGGAAGAAAGAAACAGAGAAAGAAAGAACAACAAATGAAGAAGATGGAGAAGAGTTTTACATAGCTCTTTGTGAAAGCCTTTGTTGATGGTCACACTGTTGTCATATCACACAGGTGTAGCTGGCAGGAAGAACAGTCAAAGTATGGTTTAATAATTTGTAAGAAACATGCTTGGAAAGTTCAAGAGAATATAAGCACCAGCAGGAAAACTACAAATTTAAAATATGCCTCTTAGTGGTAATGCTTCTACTTTCTCTTATTGCTGCAGCAGTCTGATCGCACTTTCAAATGGTCCCCAGTGAAAGACAGAACAACACAATGAAAGATAGAAAGGATAAGAGCAGCACAGCACGATTGAAACGGCAGGACACAACAACCATGCCAGATGTTATACCTGAGCTAGAATGCAATGTCTAGCCAATGAAGGTGATTGGTTAGGACTGAGTAGTCGTCTTCGTTGGCTGGGGCTACCGATAGGGCTGCCACCACTGCTACTGTAAGAGTGTCTTATCTACAATCGGTTATGAGACCATGGAATGGGCAACGATGGATGCCATGCAAGCATGAACCAAATATGGAAAGATGAGAAGCAAAATAATTACATATGGAAATAAAATTGTATGGTAACCCATCATAAAATCAAAGTAATACACTGCTAGCAGTTTTATGATACAGTGGAATTGAATAGCAAGTCATAACTCAAATTACTTAACGCACATGTCAGTAAAAAGAAAGGTGCATGAACTTCTTCAATCTTGTATCAATTATTCAACACAATATAGGGAGATAGTAAAATGTTGCTGAGGAATTTTTAAAAACATGACTAGGTGTTAGTTTCAAGCTCCATGCACTTCATTTAGTGTTTAAAATGGTCTTTCAGCCTGTGATTCATTGTCTGAACAAGTATCAATTTTCAAAAGTATGTTGGTTTTAAACCTTCTTTTTAGTGTTTTAAGAGTACCAATCACCTAAAAATTAATTTCTGTACAAGTTAGAATGTATAAAGTTAATCTCTTAAACTTTGCCCACCAACATATGGGCTCATGGTTAAGGAGAATGAATACAATAAAGGATTGCATGAAACAGAACCCAAGTCGGATGTTCAGAATCCAAGTCAGACTTAGGCTCTGTGAAGGCCGTATTCTATGCGGGGGCATACAGGTGCATCAACTAGTCTTCTCCAATTAGCTGTTATGTCAATTAAAAATGTACTGAAAACTTGCAATATCTCTTTATAGAAGTAATATTTGAAGCTCGCATTAGGAGTACAGTTTAGCAACATGGAACCCCTAACATACAGAGCTAAACGTTTTTAGGTACTTGGTACACTTTAACATCTGTCCTACTTCTCATGGGCTACACATCATATACTACCACAGCCCATGACAACTCAGAATGCTTGGTAATCCTTACTGACTGAGTGGAGTATATTAGTTACCTGTGCATGTATCCTGCTTGGAGAGATCAGTGATGACGGAGACTGCTTAGGACTGACTCTATGTCTTCCAGTATTTGGGCTAGTTGATGGACTAGAGGAGATTGGCAAGCTGCTTGGCCTGGTTGTAAATAAAAATTATAACAAATAACTTAAATACATAATAATAATAATAATAATAAAAACGGTGCTTATAAAGTGCTTACCACCGAAGTCTCTAAGCACTATAACAAACAAAATACAGTGATAAACAATAACATATTGAAGAAGAAAAAAACAAGAAATTACAAATACATGTAGATAGATTCTTTTTCTATGACGCATGATATTATAATATTACAACCCTATGCAATTCCAGAGTTTGGATATCATTATCCTTGCTTTAGCTCTGGGTCCCGTTGAATCTTATCATTGATGGTAACTTTGCCACCAATGGTAACTTCCATGGAATACTTGATTTTGATTGGCTGTTGAGCAATGTTACCATGGTAGTTACCATTGATGGTAGAGGTACTATTAATGATAAGTGTTATGCAACGGGACGCAGGTAGTCATTGTCAACAACACATGGTGGATTTCAAGGAATACATGTAAATACTTATGAAATGTAATTAATCACTTAAACAACTTTCTTTTTGGAACATGTCTTACAGAAATACACAGTTTATAAAGATTGCTTTATTTTCCCCTAGAGCCATCTTACAGGTTTGACTGTAAAACTGTCAAAAGATAACATACACTGACCTTTCACTTGGAGAGGGCAGTTTCCTTCTAACTACTGCAGCCATAATTCTGCCAGACACTGGGCTTGTGCTGGACTTTGGCTGAGCAGAATGACCTCTGCTACTTGACATAATGGGAGAAGAATTGCTGGATTAAAGAGAAAGAGAAAGAGAAATGTAAACTTGCAAATGAAATAAGAGTAGAAGACGGCTGTATTGGAAAATTGGAAAATTATAAAGAATTATAATTATGATTGCAGCATGAGCTAAATCCAGGATTTTGTTTCAGAATCTGAGGCAATGTTACTGAGACATTTTAAATTTGATTATATTACTAAAATGGTTTATCAAAATAATAGACTTTACAATTGGGTGTCCACATTCCATGAGCATGTTCTTGCCATGTAACTATGCATGACATAAACAACTCAAATCTGTTATATTTGTAAATGAAAAAAGAAACATTAAATAGAACATAATTTCTTTCATGATATTGCAAGAATGAGAGATGTAATTCCTGTATTATTTTCTCTTCCTCTCTTCGTTCTGACTTTGTGAACGCTGCTTTCCAATCTTGAAAAGAGAACGAGCAGACAGTAGAATTGGACTCACCTTCGTATTGTTATTACATCTGTTGTAGTTTGCACATTAATGCTAGCACCACTGGTTTCATCTGAAAAAGAAATAACATATGACAGAGTGTTGGAATAGAAGCTACACTAATAGGTGCATTGATCATTAAGCATTATCAAATTCCAAATTTACATGGCATCAAATATCTATTATATAGAAACTAAAGAATGACTCTGTTGCTATCATGTATGATGCAGACTGTGCTCAAAGAGGCCTCTACACACATGTTGAGAACCTTGAGGTAGCTAGTGCTACAGAAATAACTGTCCTTGAGATGGTCCTCTCACCCAGGCTCCTGGCAGTAATCTTCACATGAAGCCATAGGTTCAGCTGAACCGCCTACAATCTGGCTACAAAGACTTTGACCTGTGTCCATGTGGTCAAATTCAGACTGTTGATCATGTTCTGAATGTGTGCTCTGGCATGACCCCCATGTACCCTCACTGATATGCACAACCCACAACTGGTGTTATATTTAAACAATTGTCAGATTTAAATACCAGGTAGCTATGGTTGATATATGAAATAATAATGAATGATGTATGCAAAATGTCCTTAGCTTGAAACCATTGGAGTATGTACATTTAATTGAAAGATATAAATAAGCATATGAACAATCTTGTATAAGAACCAACATTAATATATATACTTAATATATACAACATAACTTGGACTATGGGTTTCAGTTATGAAAAATAGAAAAATATGAGCTGAGGGAAAACAATACTCAAACACGAAAGTACTGATATGGATGGCATTACTTACATGATAATTCTGAGACAATGCTCGGCTGTACTATTACAAAGTCCTGAAATAAAGTAATGATAAACCTCATTAATAGCATAAGTGAATTATAAATCAGTGCAAGCAATTGAACAGGAAACAGAATGAGGGATGCAAGAAATATATGTGACACTGAATTTCAAAGTAATGGAATTATCATGAAATACATAAACTTTCTCCAATTTTAATTTTGTAATGCATTTTAGTGGCAATGCAATCAGTGACCAATCGTATATGTATATTTTTTTTAAATCAGAATTGAAAAGTTTGCTTCACATAAAGTTTTTTTTTATAATGCTTGGTTAATCTTTTGTCCATGACGGAGACTAACATCTTCATAGTAATCACTGGTCTCTTCAGCCATTCTCACATTTAGTTGAAATCATTATCATCCTTGTACATCATTCTGAAGCTAGGATACTACTGTACATGCAGTTCCATTAGTGCTACTCTTCACAGAAATGTGCACCATTCAAAAGAGTGAATAACAATCATTAGCATTCCCAAAGACACTTGTCTATGATAAACACAATAACATTTTAAAAGAATAGCATTGAAGAGACATACTGAAGCATTTTATCTTGCAATTAATCAGATGTGAACCTCAAGCATGAATAGAGAGCCAAAATAGGACAATATTAACAGAAACATTAGGTGAAAAGCTTTAGTATATCCCTCTTGAATATTCATTCTCTTAACCAATTTAAGTCGTTGCTGAAAACGCATCTTTTTAATTCATGAATGATATTCTGCAGTTGTGAGTCGGTCAAAGGAGGTGCACACTGTCTTATTTCTTGTTTGTTCGATCTTATGTTTGATCCTATGTTTGACCTTATTTTTATTATTATGTATGCATGATTTATTGAATAAAGAACAGATTTATAATTTGTGTGTTTATTATAAGTTTCGGTAAATAATTTTTTAGTCAGACAATGGTGCGCTTAGAAACACCCGTATTAAGCGCCTAATAAATGTTGTGTATTATTATTATTATTATTATTGAATGTTATTTTGATTTACTTTTCTGGTCGGGGCAATAAATATTCAAACTTACATCTTCAACTAAATCTGAAGAGCCCATCCCTGATGAGAGTCTGAGCTTCTCCTGCAGTCCCTTGGCAGCAGAAGGTCTGTCTGTTGAGATCAAGGGCGGGGCAGCTAGAGGACTGATACTATACCCTCTGGGACCACACCCAACGGATGATGGTGACGGCTCCTCAGGGGATGAGATGGGCATGTGTCCTGAGAGCGGGGAGACGGACAAGGACCGCCTCTCACCAGGTGAGTCAGAGCTGAAGCTGTATGTCCGGCTAGGGACTGGCATTGGGGAAGCTACAGGAGAGCAAACATATTCTCTTTAATAATTGTATCAATGTTGCACTGCTGTAAATACTAGATTCAGTTCTATGTTGTACTACTGTTTATGCAGGGCTCCACACTGTAAGTATTTAGAAAAGAGGTCCGGATTGAACTTCTCAGAGTCTGTATTCATGGACCCTATGTACAAATTTACATTTGAGGTTCGGAAATCAATTTTGGGCCGTCCTGTGTCCTGGTCACCTAATAAAAACAAGCCCTGGTTTACATTTTTTTAAAGAACAACATTCGTTCTATGTACATTCAATTCAATGTACAGTTCAGGGACCAACCCTCTTTAGAGGCCCCATTCATGTTTCTCACTAAATATACATATAGCGTACATAAAGACCTCATGTTCTAGTCTCCCGTGAGTGGTCTTTATAAGCAGGTGTCACTGTATAGCATTTTTATGGCATTTCTTTGGCTGCTGTGAGTTAGAAATAGTACCTGAATCAAGATTTTATTCTATATTTCTGAACCACTTGTAATAGCAATATACAGTAAACAATTTAGGAAAAGGTTATGTTTCACTCAAAGGATTACACATAAAACGTAATGTATAGAAATCTGAATATATACTATTTCAACGGCTTATTTGATGATTATCTTTTCTGATACAAAGTTGCTCTAATACGAAAATTCTGCCAAAAACACAAAGCACTTACTTGAGGTAGATTTAAGATTCTTTCCCAAAAAGTCATGGCTGAAAAATTTGTCTGTAGAGAAAAGAAAGGAAGATTACTTCAACATAAATATATAAATGAAATGTCATTAAACATGAGATTCACTGAGTAATTATCAAATTGAAAATTATTTTCAAATTGCCACCCCCCTCCCCCTAGAAATACTGAGTAAGGGTCTTAAAGATAAAGATCAGTTCTGGTCATGCGATTTCATTGTGAAAGAAACGTTGTGGAGTCGATCAGAAAAAGTTGATCATCTAGCATATACATGTACACTGTAAGTATTGGTGTGAAATGCAAGGTTCTGGAATCATCAAAATGATAAGAAATTTGGCCCAGTCTTGGTAAAGTTACAAGCACTGTACACAGAAAGATGTATATGGGACTACGCAACATGTGCGTGACACGGGCTTCATAACTATCCGGTCCAAATAGATATAATAATTTACCAAATACATCAATTAGTAGGCGGTTTCTCAGCAAAATTTGTATCATCACGTATTAGTCGGAACATATTCTTTTGCATGATTGGTGATACGAGCTTCCATTTCATTTTTTGAGAGGGGGGCGTTTCCAAAACTGGTCTTTACCTTTAAGAAGAGTGAGAGATAATGAATGGAGGAGAGTGAACAAGAAGAAGGGAATGAGAGAGATAGAAACAAACAAAAGGGAAATAGAAAGAGACAGAGAGAGAGTATGGAGAGTATGAGGACAATACAAACTAAATTCGCTAATACAAATATCGAACACATTTGTGAACCGGTTTTAACTTGATGAAAAAAGTCTGCCATTAAAATAACCATGTATCACAATTTATTGACTACTATGAAGTTGATCTTTATCCCATTTATTCACTATTTCTTACACCTACTATAAGACAAAATTGTTGCAATACTAATTCTAAAACAATGAATTGATAAATACAATTTGATTCATACCAAATTCTATCCTGTCTTTCTGGTTTCTTTTGAGTAGTCTTATAAGCAAGTCCTTGAGTGCTTTGGATGTCCCTGGTGGTATACTGGTAACAAAATCAAACAAAGAAAAATGAAGATCACAGATGAACTTAGTTATCACAGATATGAACAATAAAAATATTCATATTGCATAAACACTTTTACCAGGGGGTACTCTGATTTTAGCCTGGCTACCCTCGGGAGCTACAAGCATTCAGGGAATAACTTCCCACCAAGTACTCATTTACTACATCTGGGTGGAGAGTGGCAAATGTAGATTGATGACTTGCTAAAGGACACTGGTGCTGCCAATGGACTTATATCATGAACCATGTGATTTACAGTCCAGTGAAGCATCCAAAAGACCATGACTGCTTACAATTACACACAATGAAAGCGTCATTAATAGTCATCAATATATCTTTAAAACATATGCCATTTACAAAATACATTCCAATTAAACATATTTACCTAGTTTTTAACTTTTATTACATTCATCTGTCTACCAGTTATTGTATTTCAGTAGTAGGAATATGGAATGTATATAAGACAAAATAATATGGCAGCTCACTATGAACTAGTGCTGTAGTCAAACGTTTAACCATCCGGTATCCGACCGCCCATGGCGGATTCCGTTTTCAATTGGACGGTTTCGTTTACCCGTTTTTTTTTTTTTTTTTTTTTTTTAATTTTTATTTTTTTTTTTTTCTTTTTTTTTTTTTTTTTTATATATTTTTTTTTAAAGTTTCGATTTATGCCCCTACACCTGGCACTATGCCTGGCAATGTCTCCCAGCTCAGTAATCTGTGTGTTGACTCACCACTCTGAAACTAGAACAACACTCCAATTTGTCTGTCATCTTGGTTTGAAAGTAATCTTTGTAATAGATCTCAATATGTAATTTATAATAATAATTCATCCAACTTGAACACATGGCCTACCACAAGGTTCTATCCTAGGTCCTGTACTGTTTTTACTTTACATTAACGATCTTACACATTCCTCTAAAATCGACATTGTTACTATTATTTATGACAAGTTCACAAGCACAAATGAAATTCCTTCCCGCTTTTTCACACGGACCTGGCTTGCTGCCGACAGAGTCGGTGAAGAAAAAAAAAAGTTAAAAAAAAAAAAAAAAAAAAAAAAAAAAAAAAAAAAATCGTTTTTTTTATTTTTTTTTTAAATTTTTTTATAAATAAATCGTTTAACCGAAAACCGTCCGGTTTTGACTGGCGGTTAAACGGAATTGGAGATATCCGTGATGTTACAGCACTACTATGAACATCATATAAAAGATTTTCAGACATCGCACCAAAATTTGGTGTCAAAGGTCAAATTCAGTGCAAAGAATCAGTGTGTTTATATTACCTTGAAATGTAGGATAAAGTGTATGACCTTTATCAGTAGACACTTAACGACTTAAGATCGTTTGATGTTTAAGCTTTATCTCACTGGCAAACTTCTGCATTATAACTTACTGATTGTGGGAGTTAAACAATGCCCTACATCACTAACAATCAGTCAATGAACAATTTAGCAAGAAATGGAGAATACCACTTCATTTAGGTAACAATTCGGACAGGTACATGTATATCACACAATATACATAAGTACAGCAATTAACCAAATTTGTCAAATTAGACCCTTGATTTCATTCAAACTTTAACTTCATCTTTATGATATCAGATCAGTCCTATCAAACCTAGGTTATATATTGAGGGGTCTTCAAACTTTTAATGACCAAAGTATATTGACTGTCTCACTTTTCTTATCTAGGCTCCATAATAATAATACATCTTCTGTAATCATGGTGTGATGTTTTGAAGAACATGTAGGTCAGTCTCCCTGTACTATGTAGGTCAAAACTACAAAAATATATTATACTTGGCCAATTATCCAATCTAAATGGCCTTCCCTGGACATTATAAGGTGATCCTATGTGTACACACTTGTCCTATTTTCAATTGTATAATTTTTTTCAAAATCCTGTCATAGACAAGATGAGTGTGTGTGTTTGTGTAAGACATTTAATTATTTAGAGTGTCTGAGAACACAGCAAGCCACAGTCCACAGGTCCACGTAAAATAGGATCAAACTTATTCACTAATAGCATGTTCAGACTGAAGGCAATTTAGTTGAAAGTCATTAAGAATCATCGTAAAGCGTAAGGAGCGTACAGACTGGATAAGAACATCGCACAAAGAAACTAGTTATGGCAAGGTCAGATGAGACGACTGTTTGCCAATCATCAGTGTGCGCTTGCGATAAGCACCGCCCACTTACGTGATTTTTGTATTAAGATACATCATTCAGAATAGAACAAGATGCTGATTCTGTAATAATTTTTCTGTCGAAACAATGCTCAAACAGGCCTTCCATTATTCAACGTTCAGATGAGGAAAAAACAAATTACCTATCTTATAGCTACATATATATGATTCTCATATAGCTATAAGATGATTTCTGGTAAACATGAGATCCATGGGACTTACTTGGGGTCCAACGTCCTGGCCTTCATATAAAGCTTCTTGAGTTCTGGAGGGTTAGCAGCTTTGAAGGGTGCACTACCAGTGAGACACTGAAATATAATGGTTCCTATACTCCATAGATCAGCCTTGGCATCGTAATGCTGGGATGTAATCACTTCAGGGGCCTGTGGTAAACATAGCACAATCATCTTGGTTAAAGTCTTTAAAGTTACAAACTCAAGTAGATATATTGGAGGTTTGGGCCATAACAAAAGTGTTTGAAATACCAAAACAAAAGACTTGCAGCCATAAGGATCTTTTTGTGCAACCATTGTAACACTCATATACAGAGTGTGTAGCCAAGGCCTTCCCCCTTCTCCATTCCTCAATCGCAAATAAGGATATGCAAATGACAATAATAGAAAAACAGATAAGTGACTTTATGCCAATAAAAGGTAGTTGTGTAGTTTATCTTCATATCTAAGAGTATAACTAAAAGTAGCTTTATCGTGTCTTGTTTTAATTTCTGAAACAAATGGGGCCTGTCACCACGAAATGAGTCCAGTTGGTCAAAATTTTTATTCCTGTTTTTAAGTATTATATGAATCTACATTAAGTAAGCTTTAAATTAAGGGGTCACACATTAAAATTGATAAATTATATCCAGAAAATATGAACAAAAACCTAATTGGACTTTATAAACAATGGGATTACCCAGTTTTTAGATAATTAGGTGTAAAGTTAATGATGCGTAACATAGCCTATATTATTTGCCAAAAAATGTTAGAAGGAGATATTTTCGTTATATTACAAGACATTAATAAGTCGATTTTTGGAAAAATCTTAAATGTGGTAGGTGGGTCAATTTTCAGTACATACACACTATACATCGCTATTACTACGAGTGAGCCTAATGCGACACTGGACTCATTTCGTGGTGACTGGCCCCAAATGTACTTTCAATCAGAATTGTATTGCAACTGTTCAATCAACTGTCTTTAAAACTAACTAATTCACTTCTGAGATCTAAATTAACATATTATCTTTCCTCCCCTAAATTAATGTGTGCGGCATGTAGTTTCAAGTTTGTCCACATTCTAAAGCCACACCACAAGGTCAGGTCAGGTCAGGTCATCTTCAAAGAAACCAAAGTTTGCCAATGGTTGGGTAGATTTTGGGCATCTAAGATTACATATATCAGAGCTACCAAGTATCACGCATTTCGAGGGTCTGAAAATGCTCTTACGCACGACGCGCGCGCTAGATTTTGAAAATACGTGTGTTATACCCTCGCACGCGCGCCGAATCATGAAAATGTCACGCATTGCCGATCTTTGAACTTGGCGTCTCTGCATATATATTACAGTCATGCAGAACTCACCATATAGAGAGGAGACCCACACAGTGTTGCAGCCATCATATCACCTTCAAGGAACCTGGCAAACCCAAAGTCAGCTACGATACAAAAAAGCAAGGAATACAAAATCAAGGGATATTCATAACTTGATAATGACTCATTACTTTGACACTTAATAACATTTGTGAGATGATGGGCTGGGTAAAAAAAATGGACAAGGATTTGAAAAACAAAGACAGGGTGAATAAAGTTAGCCAAGATGACGAAGGCGCAGAAAGAGAGAGGGGAGTGAATAAAAGAGATGGAGCAAGTGAGCAAGAGAAACAAAAATTAAAGAGAGGTTTAAGGAGAATGCAATACTGAAAGGTAAGCAAAAAATATATATAAAAGAATAAGAGAATAATCCAAAGATATAATGTACACATTAACATGTACATGTATGATACCCAGGGAAAAGTAAATAGAACACAAAATTCCAAGATATTTCTTCTAGAGAGAGAGGGGGAGAGGAAAAAAAGACATCCCCCCCCCCTCCCCCAATCCAAGGTTGCTAAACAAATTTCCAATCAACAAAATAATTTAATAGTAGAATACAAAATGAGTTTACCATACAAAAAAGTAAAAAAGAGAAGAGAGAAACATGTCCATATATGACCAACCTATTTTGAGATGTATCTCATTAGGATGAGGTACTTTATGCTTGCTGTTATGACTGAGAAGAAGGTTCTGAGGCTTGAGATCACGATGGATGATGCCTTTCTCATGAATAGCTTTCATTGCACAAGCTACATAGGAAGACAAAACATAGCAAATCAACCATTACAAAATGCACATGAATCTAAGATCAGTACATAATAGGAAATTCAGGGTCTCAAAGTCAACCAATAATATATATTGAATGTGCATTAGTTTCTTATACAAGCTCATTCAAATCTTTGGAGTTATACAGTTATATTAATATATACAAAAAGTTAAGACTTGTATAAAGCAACAAGTATAACATTTATTGTTAGGTTAAAATGAACGGTAATGTCAGCTGATCTCAAACCTCTGAAAACTGAGCTCAAGTAAGAAGATAAAATCAAACTACCGGTATAACATTGAATATCATAACAATTACTTCTGAAGGGTTTGATAAGTAAACAAAAAACAGGAACATCTTGTCCATATATCAACAGGAAATTGTTATTACAGCATCTATAAAGTTGTGTCTAATGGCCAAGCATATAAAGTTTAAATAACAGGATGATAACCTTTATAGCTTATACAGACTCTGCTTTATAGTTTGATGAAGTTTTCAGAGTCACCAACTAAATGTTTTAAATGAGTCACAATCTCATGTGAAAGCCAACTTTTCTGTCTTGACTCATACATCAAAATAAAGTATTGTTCCTTTCAAAGTACCTGCCCACTGCTCAAAGATGAAAATTTGTAGAGCGTGTTGGTTTATCAAATTTCCGTTGTCCTTTATGTCTTTGGCATTGAATATTGTAAAACAAATCATAGTTCATCTCACTTTCGAACCATCCCGCCGTCAATGCAGTCCCTCTGCCTTTAGGCTTGTATAACTTATATATGCAATGGGGTCGCTCATTCTCAGGAGTAGAGATTTCTATATGGACTGCATAATTCAAGTAGACACTACTCAGACAATATAATTCAAATTGAAGTACGCTCATTCTAGCTATTAAAGAGGAGGAGGTCATGATCACTTAAAGGCTGCATCTCCAATTTCAGGCGAATATTACTTTACAAATTCCATACAAACTCATATTGTCAAAATTGCTTTCCAGTCGATCTACTTGTATTCTTGTAGTTGTTTCATTTTTGTGTCTTTTCATGTACATGAAAGCACCTTGAGCACATCCGTCATTTTGAGTTGGTGCAATAAATCTTTATTATTATTATCATAAATAAAAAATAATAATAGCTATTCCAGTATGCCGGGTGGAAAACCTGCTTGTGCACACTGTAGATGATATAGTACCCTTTGCAAGTGATCTGCTTTCATGCTGACCTCCTTTTTTTTTAATGAGTTATTAAACAAACATCATGGAGGTTAAATTATATGAACCCTTTTGTAGTAGGGTCCATGTTCATATTAAGAATAGTTATCTTTTAACTGTAGTTTTCATTGCTTTGTGCAAAGCATGCATGCATATCTTGTTTTCACCGTTATAGTGAAATGTAGAGGTGTAGTGGACTGTGAATCCCATGGTTCGCGGTTTGAGTCCCCTTTGGCAAGATATTAATCTATGTTTTACCACTCTGCATCCAGATGTACACTGTAGTAAATGGCGCCCCATTAAGAAGAATTTTTTTGAATGCTTGTTATGTATTTGTGCTAAAGCCGGGGGTAATAATATGATTGCAGGGCCCTCAGTAAACAAGACATATTATTATCATTATCATTATTATCATCATCACCATCACCATCATCATCATCACTGTCATCATCATCTTCATCATTATTATTATTATCATGTAATAATTAACTGAATGATTATACATCATGATTATTATCATTATCATAATTACAGTTGAGATTCAACAAAATAACGATGAAAGTTGCACATGAAGACTTAATCATATTTAATGATGTAATAATAATAAAAATAATAATAATAAATAAATTTATATAGCACAGCTTTTATACAAAATATATTCAGCTGAGGCAAATATTCATGAATAAACAAAGATTGTTACATTTATAGGATAGAAGCATAATAAAATTAGCTTAATCCTAAATATAAACAAACTGTATGTACGGTATGTGTTTTTCCTTTTTCAAGCCTCTTATGACTCATCACAAAATCATCATTCCTGCATTTCATAACAACAACAAAATCCTAACATCATTGTATAGCCAGACCCAATTGTTTATAAATGTCTGGATTCAGTGTACTCCTTGGCTGCCTTGCAGACACTATTTATCAACACTTTTGTACTCTTCACCTCTCTCAAAAAATGAAGTCCATCATCCGGTACTGCGATCTCTCAAATTTAATCATACATATATTGTAAAATGTGTAAGAATATGTCATTTAAGACACACTTCTGCAGAGATTTCTTCAAAAAAATGTGTTAAAAGACAAATAATGATAAAATAATACATAATTTGGGCTTTCTGTTGCACGCAGAGAAAACCTAATTTTCTAATTCATTCTTCAATATTCGACTTCAAATACATTTTTTTTTGGTAATCCTTGCAGAAATGACATCCACCTTTACATTATGATACGGTTTAAGTGAAATTTTGCCATCAAATTGTTGGGGCTCCCAACACTTTAGGGGCTTTAACCCAGTTTTATTATATACTGTTTTTTTGTTAATGTTTTTTTTTTTATCTATTATTCGAATTAAATTGTAAGATATATTTCATTCTTTCATTCTGTCATATCATGGGATGCAAAGAGACAATAGCATTGTTACCAATCTTTTCTAAAATTCTTGAGAAAATAATTTATAAACGCTTAAATGAGTTTCTATCTAAAAAGAATATCTTGATTCCTCAGCAGTGTGGTTTCCGTAAGCACTTCTCCACACAAATGGGTGTGTTTAATTTATTAAGTAATATCATAAAAGCTATTGATGGAGACAAGTATTGTTTGGGGATATTCTTAGATCTATCTAAGGCGTTTGATACTATTGACCATGGCATCCTCCTTAGGAAACTTGAGCATTATGGAATACGTGGTGTAGCATTGTCTTGGTTCCAAAGCTATTTGTTTGACAGGACACAATTTGTTGTGGTGAATGGTACTAATTCTCAACTTGCTTCTATTAAATATGGTGTACCTCAGGGTTCTGTTCTTGGTCCCCTGTTGTTTCTGATCTATATAAATGATATAATACACTCATCAACATTATTCTCATACTCACTTTTTGCTGATGATACCAGCTTGCTGTTGGCTGATAAGAAGGCTGAAGATTTATTACTAATTGCGAATCAAGAGATTCAGAAACTGTATGCATGGTATTGTTGTAATAAGTTATTGTTGAATGTTCAAAAGACCAAATGTGTTATTTTTCGCTCCAAGGGTAAAAAGCTTCCAGATGGCATTACTTTTCTTAATGTTGGAGGCCATGATGTTGCGCTTAGTGAAAATGTTCAGTTCTTAGGGCTAACCATGGATGAGCATTTATCTTGGAGAAATCATTTAGATGCTGTATGCACAAAGTTGTCCCGTAGTGTAGGTGTCATTTTTAGATTAAAATTTATTTTACCTGAAAGAGTGCTGATAACATTATATAATAGTATTATTCTTCCTTATTTGACATATTGTAATGTTGCTTGGGGAAACACCTTTAAGTCATATCTTGATAAGTTGAGAGTATGGCAGAAGAAAGCAATACGGCTTATTACTAATTCTTATTATAGACATCCAAGTTCTCCATTGTTCCTTCGACTAAGAACGTTACCACTAAGTGGACTTGTGTCGTTCAATTGCATATTGTTTATGTTTAATCTTAAGTCTATGCCTCATGAATGTACGTTAAAAGATTTATTCCGTCAGAACTCGCAAATTCATAATTATAATACACGTCAAAGGTGTCTTATTCGACAGCCTTTTGCAAGAACAAATGTCACTCTGACCTCTTTCCATATCTCTTGCATTAAAGAATGGAACAGTCTGCCTGATGATATAAAAAATAGTACAACTCTTTCTAGGTTTAGAAGTTTATCTAAAACGTACCTGCTTGAAAGACTGACATAGTTTTTATTCGCATCTTAGTAATTTCTCATTCTGAAATGCTTTTTGACCACTAAGGACCTACTCGTCAGTGTGTTTGCTGTGTATGGTGATGTGCGTGTGTGGTGTCTGTGTGTGTGTGTGTGAGAGTATTTGTATGTTCTATATTCTGTAGCTTAGTATTTTCATCCATTGTATAATCATACGTAACATTCTTTTTACTGTAAATGTATGTATTTTGTTATAGGGCCCCGCTCACAAGCTTAGCTTCTAAAGGGGTCCTAAAACCATTCAGTTTATGATGTAATCAAGTTAGAATATGTTGATTGATGTACTATTACCAGTCTCTTTTTTATGTAACAGATTATATCATGCTTTGTATGGTTTTGAATAAAATGAACTGAACTGAACTGAACTGAATATGGCTAAGAATCATATTCTATTTGGCTTGAACATTGCCACTAAATTTCTTGGGTAGTGTGTTCAGTAGGTAAAATTAAGAATGAAAGACATTTTTATCTGTTTTACTTTCAATATACTGGAATGAAAACCATGAGGATGAGTTGCATCAACATGAAGGAATATAATATGCAATAATATACAAAGATTTCATCAGATTGCTACTGTAAAGATTGCCTTTTAAACAACTTCATAACTTGACTGCTATTCTTTTGAAACCACTACATACACTGTTCTCTTGTTATCACCAGATCACCAATTCAAAGGCCTACAAAGAATTTAGATTAAAGCTTAGGGTTTAAACAAAGATACATCATGGTCATTTCCATGAAATAGAAAGCATATTTACACATGAAATTAAGAATCAACCATCAGTTTTTAAAAAAAATATTTAAAAAAAAAGGAAGTTGTCAGAACTACATGTAGATCATACCATAAAAGGTTTTCTAATCCAACAAACATATGGAGATCTGTAATAATGACAACACAACCCATGCATGAAATAAGACTAGTTTATATATTTCATAAAATGGTACAATGTACATAACAAAGATAACAAAACAACCCATGCATGAACAAAGACCCATGTAATGTATTTATGGACTTTGGACAATCAATGACAAAGAGGAATCCCCCAAAGCACTAGCATGTAAACATTACGCAGCATACACGCACACACAATGATGGTAATACTTTACCTATCTGGCCAAGGAAAAATCGGATGGTGTCCTCGCTCAATGTTCCCTTGACTGCAAAGACAGGTGGGATGAAATGAGAGAATTAGAGAGAGAGAGAGAGAGAGAGAGATAGTGAGAGAGACAAAGGAGGGGGAAACAAAGACATAAAGAGAAGAAACCAAGGTAAAGATATATAGAGAGAAACAGTGAGACAGAGAGCACAGAAGAAAGAGAGAGAGAGATAGGGAGACAGAAATTAAAGAAATTAAGATATGGGGAAGGTAGAGGAGGAATATTTTTAAAATAGATTAATTTTAACTATTACTATGGTAAATCCTTTTCTTTTTCCGACCAATTGTGACATTTTGTTAATAAAGGGGCACGTTTTCACAAACGTGGTAACACGACCAGCCGACCAAATGAGATGACCAGATGATTCGTGGTAAGCCAGAAGATTTATGATATAAAGTCAAAATTAAAAATGTGCATATATATGTATACATAAGTATACATCTACATGTATATGCCAGAATTACACAGGCTATAAAACTACAGCTTTTTGGTAAACTAACAATTTGTAGGACTCATCAAATTTTGTTTTTTATTGACATGTTAATGTAATCATATAGATTAAAAATTGTGAAAAGTGTTCAGCATCCATACCTTAACAATGACATGTACATGTACCTACATTATAGTAGGTTTATTGTGAAATGAATAGCCTTGGGGTTTACTGACTCAGAGAGGGACTTCAAAGAATTATTATCCATAGGATGCATGTTGGGTATATCACATATCATGAATTAATGTGGGAAGCATATTTCTAAATATGAGGCATTATGATATTATTCAGTAAAGTGACAGGGGTCACATGGTGTGCCATATATATACTGTGTCACTCTAAAGTGTACCGTAAGTAATTTATATCAAACCAACACTACATGTACATGTAGGGCCTAACTAATAGATGTTGAACATGGAAAGTACAGGTATTCTGGTATTTTAAAAGAGGTGATCATTATGAAGTAATTAAAGAAAGCATATCTTAAGAAAAGGCAGCTGCAAAACAGAGATCCATAAGCATCCAATCTGATAAATAATCCTAACTGCATGACATTGGAAGTTACATTCATTGCATCTACCTGTATGTTTACAATTGCATTTTAATAATATCATTGAGAGGATATTGAATTTCTCTCATCATGTACATAATACATCAACACCAGACACCAATCATTCCATAAATTGCCCCTTACTGATTAAACTACATGTATTACATTTGATGACAGTCATTGTATTTTTAAACTTAAATAAAATCACGTTCAGGTGAAACCTTTGATACCTACATATGCAAGCAGAAGTACACGTACTGTACATGTATGCTAGAATAGATTTCACATCTTATTGCTGTACCGTTCGAGTCTACTAAAAATCATCACAGGAGCTCATAAGTTTCATTCTTTGTTTGATTGTTTGAATGAGGAATGAATATATCCCATGGTCATATCATCTACGGTACTTTAAACATGATTCTGCATCAGAAAGAAATATGTAGGATACCCAGACCTGCCAACCTCTGGAGTTCAAAAACTGTATTCTTTAATCCCAAAAGTTGTATTTCACTGACAAAAGTTGTATTCTTTAAAATAAACATGGACTGTTACGCGGATCAATGCGTTTTACAGTTCCTACATACAGGACAATTTTTTTATGGGTCATTGGTTGAATATGCATGATTTTGTAACGCCTGTTGTATTCGATGTACCAATGAACATCACCAAATTGCCGATGTGAGATGCTTGTAGGATAGTTAACAGGACAGAATGGGCATTTTGTCATCGAAAATAATATTTATAAAAAAATAAAAAATATAAAAAAATTAAAAATTGTTTGTTTTTATTTTTTGTAAATCGTATTTCATTGAGGAAAATCGTACTGTTGTATTTGCTTCTAAAATCGTACGAACTAAGACTAAATCGGGTTGGCAGGTCTGGATACCTTATATACATCCAAGTATTACAAGAATACAGATGTAATTTATAACATACACTGTATCCTTGTTTTGGATTTGCCATTGAGTAATGAACTTTGTTCAAAGAAAGCTAAAAGAAGCAGGTTTTCTTACTGTGTAGATAATCAGCAAGGTCTCCACCGTTACAGAACTCCATCACCATGAACAGGGACGAGGTCGTCTCCTAAAAAGAAAGTGGCAAAAAAGATAAACAATATTTCAAAGACACAGATATCAATCAGATGTACATGTACATGGAAGAGGGAGTCTCGTACAACATAAAAGTGACATGAAATAAACACATTTTAAGTATACAGATATTCATTTCAATGACATTAATGTCAAAGGTGCATCTAAAATATTACACTTATAACAAAGAAAGGGATGAACATGACTGAATTGTGTAAACTTATGTAGGAATCAATCAAATTGAAAGAGTTCACCCCCCCCCCCCCCTTCTCTAACCTATGACCATTGTATCTCCAGGCAAATACTCAAAACACTAGACAATGACAACCAGTTAGGGTCCTACAGAAGAAAATCACACATGAAAAAAATTAAAAAGAGAAGAAAAGGGGGCAAAAGGCTACCGGTAAACACAAACTTATCACAGAGAATATTAGCTTGATCATTGATTAAAGCCTGCACTGTTCAGAGTGAAGAGGTTAGGGTGAAGAGTTTTGGCTGAAGATAAATCCTTTCCCGACTCCAACATTTTAAATCCTGTCCCTAACTCCCACATTTTGTATTAGATTAGATACCAATGCATTGATGCCTTTTGTACCTGGCAATTAATGTTCACATCACACTTCAAGATCAGATCAAATTGAATCAGTTGTTAAAGTGACATCATGTTACATGTACATGTAGGGTGTGGGCTGTAATTGTTCTTACAGCAATAGGAAAAGGAACTTATTGGGGTGAAAAGACAACGTGATACCATGGAGATATTCTTATATCTCCATGGTGATACCGTAGGAAGCAAAACAAAGGCATGCAATTACATGCCTCATTGAATGTAAATGTACTTGTATGTTTTTAATTATTGTAACAGCCATTGAAGAAAATCTTTGTTTATTGTTATCTGTATGTGCCTTTTTATACTATATGAATGTTATGAAACTGCATTTTGATGGCTACCAAACATTTCCTTGATTTCCTTTATTTGTCTTTTGAGAGCCAGGACATCAACTCTGTATAATATGCTTTTACTCAACACCCTAGTTTGGGAGTTTGGGTTCACTTGAATTATCAATCTCTACTCACGTCCTGAAACATTTCTAATATGAGGGCTACCACCACCACTCACACTCACAGGGCCATCTTTCTCTATAATATGTTACAATGACCACTACAAAGATCATATACCTAAACGAAAATTACACTTTCAAGTAACAGTCTACATGTAGATGTATGCTACACAATAATGAAACAAATAATGATCAATTTCCAGCTTCCATTTTGACGAATGACTTGTCATTCACAAATCATAAAATATCAATTTGAACATGTCATCTTTAATATGTATAGGCCTATTAAAGAATGATCCACATATGGTCTGTTTTCTTCCATAGATCTACATACATCTTGTACATGTACTCATGTCTGGGCAACAAGGGTGCTTTCTTGACAAGGGTCACTAGTGTGTGGACCATGACCCAAACAGCTTGACCTCTCACAAAAGACTGACCTGGGAAATTCAGGGCCTCTGTTGATAAACAAATACCGGTACATGTACAATTCACTGAGTTTGGGGTGCTATTCTGATTTGAAAAGACTTCTGTCAAAAGGCAAACAATGCTTTCTAAGCTCTTCATCTATATACCCGGTAGTGTTTGAATATTTTTGACAGCTATAAGGTACATGTACATATGTACATGTAAGATTATCTTAGATCAGGTACAATTGTTAAATCGATGGTAAAACATACAAAACAGTGCTATTTTTTTCCATTCTAACGATCGCATGTTAACGCAATTGTACTTGAAATGAAATCCAGTGGACAATTTAAAAAAAACTTAAACTGGATCTTTTTTTCCAACAACAAATCTTTTAGGGACAAATTGATTTTCCACCCATTTTCAAACTCATTTGTTGCTACTCTTTCTACATGTTTATTTAAACATGACCCAAAGACTTTAAAAATTAAGCTAAGGCAATCTCAATTGCCTTAGGCATCACCTAGTGAAATGTCTAGACTTGAGTACTTGACATTAATTAACGTACTATAAGTATAGTATAAACTATAATCTGATGATTGTATTGCAATTAAAATAGGGTCTTTGTGACCATGTATCAATATGTTTCCTTCTCCCTCTCTAATAGTTTCGTTCTCAGGAATAAGAGTCTGGTCATATTATATGAATATTGTGAAACTGGATTGCCCCAAGCTTCATCACTATAAGTAATACGCTAAGGCTTCGCGGGGGGCGCGACGTCTCCGCCGGCCTTTGTATTCTATTGTTTTCTAATGAGATCGCCGACCCAAGTTGGTGCAGCTATCTCCTCCTGAACCCTCCCCTCGGGGTACCGGTGACCGGTGCCGTCGTCCGCGGGAGAGTCTACTCTAGCGAATTGGCTATACTCCGCCCGAGGTCCTCCTCCGTGTCGACGTCCAGGGCGAAAACAGACGCGACATGCATAATGCATGATATGCGTGACGACAGAGATACCTCATGGATATTCAACATGACATCCGTAGACACACGACCGATGACTATCCACTCACATTAAGTTGCGTATTAAATGCACGCTGAATGGGTACGACTTACCCCGTGTTAGGTATCTTTCTATAGGATATGTGCTTTGTTGTAGCTAGGACGTGCTTTGCATGTAGTAGCTGCACAAGAGATGAACGGGGCTTCCCGTCGACGTCCAACTTAGAGACATATTTCCATCATGATTGCCGCGATTTTTATATAGTTTTCGTGAATGGAGGTATGAAATCAAAGCTTATTTTGTGATTACTACGGCCATGTGTACTCAATTTTGATTATCATTTTCTAAAGGAAAGTTTTCACAAGAAAACCAATGGACTGACAGTTCAGTCGCAATTAGCTGCTTTCATTCAACACACAGTGCTCTGCGCTGCTTGGGAAGCTCTAACACCGGCACCGGGCACCGCAGGCGTCCGACGCCTGCGGCGCCGGTGTTCGAGCTTGCTGGAGTTACGCTGAAGTGTGTGTGAGTTCAGCTGAGCTCGAGTCGAAGAGATTTGACACTTTGAAATTGTTATCTGTTGGTTTGCATCATTATTGCCGCGATTTCAATATAGTTTCGTGAATAGATTTACGAAACCTGAGCTTAGAATTAGTAAAAGTATTACTATAATGTCTACGTTTTTAAACGACTGTCTGATATTTTCTTATGAAAATTTTACTTTGAAAAATGATTATCGAAATTCATGGTCAGAAATAATCACAATCTAGGGTCTATTATTATGTTACAGTTTTTTTTTTTAAATAGGCAATTATGAAGTAGGATGTAGGAAGCCTGAAACCTTAGCCTACTAAACAAATCTCAACAAAGTGTAGGCCTATCCTTTTATGAATTAATGAAAAAGTAGCCCCAGAAAAAAGAGCCCCCGAAAGTTGAAAAAGCCCCCGAAAATTTGAAATGGAGCCCCAGAAATGAAAAACTTAATTTTTTGCCTGCGCCCCCATCTAGAATGGGTCCTGAGTTGAGTGTATATATAATATAGGCGTGGGGTCCATGGGTTACAAGGGGTCATTAACCCCCAAAAGCTCAGGGGGTTACGTTCTTCAAAGTGGGGGGGGGGGGAGAGAGATCAGATCGCAGCGAGTTGAGTGTATATATAATATAGGCGTGGGGTCCACGGGTTTCAAGGGGCCATAAACCCCCAAAAGCTTGGGGGTTTTAGGCGTTTAATTAGGGTCAGATGAGCATTTTTTTAATACTTTATTTGTGACACCTGCGGGTCACTAATTGGCGTGGGTCAATACGTAGAGTTGCGTAGTGTTGCGTACCACCTACGCTGGCCTACGTTACTATATGCTGAGGGACGGAAAGGGGTACGCAAGATGAACGAAAACAATTCAACATGTTTAATTTTTTTTGCGTACTTTAGGCATAGAAACTTGACGCAGAAAGTACGTCTTTTTACGCAACACTACGCTACATGCCTACGCAACAGTACGCTACCCTACGCCAGATCGACAAAGCAGTAAAAGCTTTCAACACAGTAAGCAACCATAAGCAAACCCGTACGCCAGCCTACGCATAACCTACGCAGGGACTTTTTTCCCATTAATACGCAGCCTAATTTCTGCGTAGTCGGTACGCCACACTTACGCAGTTCCAGTGGCTTAAAGAATAACTACCGGTACAGTTGGATCGTTTTTTTTTTTTATAAATAAGGCCAAATTAAAAACAAAACATGTTTAGCGTCCTGTTTTTTCGAAAAATGGGGAGGAGGCCCTTTTTTTTTTGTTACTTTCAAAATGGCCGCTCCGTACATTTTCCCTGACATTTGGGCTATTTTTCAAGATGGCGGCCGACAATTTTTTTTTTTTTTTTTTTAAGTCAGAAATACATTTTAGCAGTGTTTTTCATGTTTTTTTTCTTTCAAAAAATTCAACAAAAAAAATCAAAAAAAATAGGAGGCGGCCCCCAAAAAGGAAACGGGCGGTGACGCTGTTTTTTTTCTTTCAAAAAAAAAAAAATATATATATATATATATATATAGACTATAGACCCTATTAAAAAAAATAAAAATAAAAAAATAAAAAAATAGGAGGCGGCGAAAGTGAGAATATGGATAGGAACAATTGAAGACAATAATCATAAATAACGAAAGTGAAAACGAAATTAAATTATAAATTATCTGCAACAAATTTTAATTACAAATATCTGATTTCACTTTTTTCTTCCAATTTTTAATTTTTATTACATGGTACAGATAAAAAATAAAATCAAAACGCTACATTAAACGGCAAAGAAAAGGTTTATATTTTTACAAGTAAAATATAAATAAAAAGAGAAGAAAATGAAAAAATAAATAAAAAGTAATCATATACAAGAAAGAGAAATAAAAATGAAAATAAAAGAAGAAAAAAATGTTCCAAAGAAAAAAAAGGGTGTTAAATTATATAAAATCTAACGTAACCTAAATTAACCTTAATTTTGTTTGTATTTAAATCAATATTATTTTCGAGAGCGCATATATATCTATTAACATTTTACAGCCCCCCCCCCCCCCAACCCCCTATAATCCCGTGGATTTTTCAATGTGAATACCAACAAGTTAGACTTATGGTGTCCTCAAAATGGCAAATAAAGTTGGGTACGAACTTATGGTTTCCTCTAATTTGCAAATACAGTTCTTGGTGGTTTTAATTTATATATCTATTTACACCCTCCCCCCCCCCCCCCCCTTAGGTATTCCGCGGGTCCTGCTTCTATTACAGTTATTTTTTCTTTTTTTTTAATCAGAAATTCATTTTAGCAGTGCTTTTCATGTTTTTTTTCTTTCAAAAAATCAAAAAAAAATCAAAAATCAAAAAAAATCAAAAAAAAAAAAAAATAGGAGGCGGCCCCCAAAAAGGAAGCGGACGGGGACGCTGTTTTATTTTCTTTAAAAAAAAAAAATTCAAAAAAAAATTCAAAAAATAAATAAATAGGAGGCGGCCCCCAAAAAGGAAGTGGGCGGGGACGCTAAACAAGTTTATTTTTTTAATGGCTTGAATGGCAAATAAAGTTCTTGGTGGTTTTAATTTAGACAGTCTCTATATATCTATTTACACCCCCCTCTAGAATCCCGCGGATTTCCGCGGGTCCAGCTAGTAAATAATATAATTAAGGAAGAATATGCATATTCTCTCAGGTTAAAGTGAACTGCATCAATGCATGATTCACGCATTAACCTTTCATATAAACAGTCAGGCATCTGTAAACTGTATTGACACAACTTGATACTAGACAATGGGGTGTACCACACCTACATTTCAAAGGAAAATAGGAAATAACCTGGCCTTGTCCTAAACATTGTTCTTCCACTACGGTGGTTAGGATGATGAATTCATTGTTGATATTTGAGGTCACTATTACTATGTATCTGGGTGTTACCCACATTTACATGTAGACCCAGTCAAAGTGGAAGTTGTACATGTACAGTATGTATACCTCCTGAAGAGGGTCAAATTATTTGATAAACAGTAGACAAGCACAATATTCAAGGCTTGGATTGAAATATTTTGGTACAAAATACTATATTGTAATCAACACACTAGAAAAGATATGAAGTATTGTATGTGAGCACTCCGCCACCGAATGTACTTGAATTGAAAAATCATACATTCGGTCGTGACCTCAATATACAAATATAAGGATATTCAGGCATCTTGTTGCCCAGATTTATCATGTTTCTAAATAAACCTAATTACAAGCGTGGTAAATAAATATAATTTTGAAATAAAAGATATATTGAGGCACCTTGCTGTCAAAATGTTGCCAGCAATTGAAAAGAGAGAGGAAGAAAGACACTTTGTTATCTTTAAAATGCTATTTCCTAATTAAATACTCTAGCAGTTTCTGAAAATTGTTTTTCCAAAATTATTCCAAAATTATATTTTGATTAAACTAAATTTCTCTCAAGGCATCCCTAGAGATGTCTTGAGAAACCTTGTTTGAAAAACGCTGCACTAGGCTACTACACGATGGTCACGACCCTGACTGACCCTCATTTTCGACCTTACCTAACTCTCTATCATAATTCACAACCCTAATCCTCTATTGCAGGCTAGCAGCTTTCTCTTGTGATAATTAAGAATGATGTATCAAACAAAAAGAAAATATCTTTCTCTCAATGTTATATGTACTCTACTCCACTTTCTCTCAATGTTATATGTACTCTACTTCACTTTCTCCTGTTCACTATTACACTATTTATGTCATGTTTACAAACAACAACACAATTTTTAATTTTCACATCAATACAGTACCGGTAGGTGTCATATGAATGATGACATCACAGTTTTGGCAACCTTCAATACATACATGTGTATCCTACCATATGTTTACATGGGCACTATCAAAATGAACAATGCCATGTGATTGCAGAATCTAAGTGTCAACAGAGTAATAACTAGTAGTCATTGGAAGCTTGTTCATCATCGTCTACTCTGACAGTCAAGTAAACACTTCCTTTTCATTGATTTCTTTACAAGTACATTGCTTTGTGCCACTGTTTACACAAATGTAGTAGGAACACGTACATCCATTTCATTTTTCATTCTACAGCCCTAATTATAATACTACTTTAAAGGCATCTCAGGCTTTACCCTCTCATTCTTGTAATTTGCCTGAGGTAGTATTTACTAATTCTGTTTTCTGAACTGCTTCTGTAGTCTGTACAGTTCAGCTAATGAATTAAACACTTCATCTGTTCAGGGCAAAAAGGGCATTAACTCTGGTTTAAAGTACCAGTACATGAATTGATGCCCTCCTATGACCTTCATTCAGTCATGTAGTGCCTACATGTACATTTAGACAGAAATCATTACCGGTACTGTAACAGAGCAAATACCATTTGTTTCACAGAAATATCATCTTGGTTCTATCCAATATTATATTTTACAGAACATTCACACTATCTTATCTCATTTTCACTATTTTCATACATGTATACAGCTGTACATGTATTACAGAAGAATCTATTTTTTCTCACATTCCATCTTGTCTGTGAAATATGAAATGTTTAGATTGAGTTCAGTTCATACATGTAAATATACATGGCACCATAAAATAGCATCACAAGCCAAACTTAGGACTGTTAGCTTCCTGACCGCCCTGGGAAACCAGGGATGTATTGGACACAACGTCCATTCCAACATTACATCAGACACGTGTAACTGGAAACGTTGAGTCATTATTTTGGAGCTACTTACAGACCAAAGTAGGTCATTGTAGCAGCAAAACATTGCCCCACTATGATGCAATGCTTAAGAAATACACAGGCTAGTACAAACAGGGTGAATAGGAACACCAATAAATAGGAACAAAATTGGAATAATTTAGTTTCCTTCTCTCTCTCTCTCTCTCTCTCTCTCCAAACCTCTAAAAGAGTTGTTTACAGTTCTCTATATAAAAAAGGGTACATACATGTACATGTTATAATGTACATGTGCATTGTGGCGTTCAGGTTAATATTTTGTTCAAAATCTTCTAGTTTTTAGGGTTTTAAACTTTTAATATTATTCCTTTTGCCTTTTCCTAAAATCTTTAAAATGGTTTATATTCTTCATGAAGCCCATATTCTTTGTAAAGACACACAAAATATACTTTAAAATGATTCAGAAGATAGAATTATATATACAGTATATGCTTTTTAATCCTAAGAAAAAGTCTGAAACATACTGGACATCTTGTACATGTATGTACATTGTACATGTACAGTTTGGTAATTCCTGGATTTGCTCCAAATCACACATTGTAATTTGTGCATACATTCATGTGAATCATCATTACACAATCTTCAAACTTTAAACTTTGTATCCAATATTCCAATTGCACTATTAAAAAAGCAGGATGGCTATATTGGGCATGACACTGACTTACTTAAAATGGTAAATACTTGAGATCTCCTTATCAGACTTGTACAAACATACATCACATGTAGATGACCTCTATTGTCAAGGTATATTCAAAGCGAACTTTGAACCAAACTTACATCACACAACATGCACATGTTACATGGAAATATGTAGAAACTAAGCACATTGTACATGAAATACATGATATATTTATGAAAACTAGACTGATTCAAATATAGTTCGGCATTTTTATTTAAATTTTATGAGACAAAGAAAAACACAAAGAATGATATGTAGATTACAGACAAGAAATCAAGAGAAGAAAGATTGGGGGATTGAGTGAGAGACATAGTGAGAGCTCTAGAGAAAGAGAGGAACAGTGATTTACTGTAGGGTGTGTTTTAAATTTAAGGAATTCAAATTGTGCATTCAACTTGATTAAAAGAACATTTTAACATGTTTCAGTTAAAAATATATTTAAGTGGTTGGAACTGTACATTCATCCTCATCTGCTACAAAAACAAAAACAATCCAGTAAACTTTAGAGTGTAGTATTCAAATTCGTTTCTTTTGAGATTTCCTGAGTGTATTTACAAATAAACCTGTGTATTAGGGAGAATTTACCAGTGTATTTCCATATTGTGAAAGAAACATTTCATCCAATTTTTTGGATTTTGTTTGTATGGAAATTATTTACTAGCCCCAAAATGTTGAATAGTACCTTCAAGATTCACTAATGGCTATTACCGGTAAATGTAATTTCTTCTTACCTTGAAATGAAGTAAAGACACCACATTTCCATGATGTAGCTCCTGCATTGATAAAAATGAAAAATTAATGGTTGGAATTGGTCAATACATTGTACATAATATATATACCGGGTATTTAAAAATAGATACTAGCAGTCAAGTACTTTCGATTAAACTTACTACACTTTTCCGAGGTTAAAATAGATTGATTCATAACAACTCATGCAATGTACACATACAATGTACTTTACATGTACGGTATTAATGTACATGTGAATGCTTCATATATTTTATTTTTTCAAACATTTTTGATTTGCATTCATCATTCATTCATCAACAAGCAACAAAGGGAAACCATGTCATCACACCCTGTACATGTAAATGTTGCCCAAAAGGCCTATTAATTAAGACCACTAATTATACATTTAAGTATGTATGTATGTCTATTGACATTTTTTCAAGGCATACATGTACTTGGGACAAGTA